>VDFB02130244.1:24523-34694 GCA_007258455.2 Sequoia sempervirens | reverse complement strand
TCTATAGAATCGATTGGAACATCTTGATGTCCCCTTTAACCCTATATAGCTACTTGACCATGGCCCATCTCTCTATCAAAATGGTGTTTGATACATGTAGACACAACATCAAGTAGGATACCATACTCTACATTGTTGAATTGGTGATGCATCTAATAGATCATGAGCGAGGCCTATGCTAAACCTATGTAAATCATCATCTCCAGTCATTCATACCACATCATGTGGTGATACTATATCGACACTAATGAAAGGGTCACAGCTAGTCAATGTGGCCTCAGTGGGAGAAATGTTAATCCATGGATGCAACATATATCTACTAACATAATTAGATGTCAACCAATCAACCTCACTAGCAATAGTGGCTATACTCTAAAAATGCCACATCTAAAGGGGGTGAGTGTTGTCTATGCAACAACTCCTAATTCCAATTCCAATTTTTTGGAAGAACCAAAAGGTTTAGACCAACTAGTGCCCTCTTGTTCATGGGTAGTGGAGAATCTTATTTCCTATGCTGAGGTTTGTCAATAAACCTCCCTCTCCCCTATATAGCATGTATAGGGATAGATGTATGTAAAGATCAACATATAAATGTAAATAAAACTCTTAATATAATTACCCAAAAAAAATAGTGGTAACTCATCATTATGAGGCCATCTATGTGAGTTTCCAATCATATGGGATAAAAAAATGGACCAACAACAGATATGTGCATAAGGTGATCAAATAACCTTGCACTCTATCTCATCCCATATAAAATGGGAACATATTGTGAACTATTTCTAATGAAACCCACCTACCAATGGATGATTGTTTCTCATGGCCAGTAACACTCATAGAAAGCGAAACTACTCAATTCTAATATTATCAAAGGGACTATACGATAAAATGATGTTGATCATACATGTATTTTCATCTTGGATAGTGACCAACATATCTATGTTTGACATTTTTGTGGTATTATGTATAGTTTGGCCGAGACAATGCAACGCATTACCTAACATCTAATTGGTGTCAAAATACATGTTAATTCTATGAGTGTGAGCATCAAACTAGGACCAATGAGAGGGTAAAAGCAAGAAGTTGGGTCCATGAAGAGGGGAAGTTTTAGCCAAGAAATATTGTCGAAAGGAACAAGTACCTGTTTTGAAAACAATGAGTGCCTATTTAGGAATGGGATCCTAAGCCTAAATTCAAATGGGAACCTATTCCACTTCGGGTACCCATTTCGAAAAGGTATTTACTTTTAAAAAAATCCACAATTGGTTCATTTTCACCTACAACTTCTGCAACCAAAGATAGCAAGCTGAGAAAAATGGGTACCCACTTTGTGCCACCAAATTGTGCCTACCACCTCCTCCCTTTGGCATACTTGATCTTAGAGACCTCCAATTTAGTATTTGTGTTTGTTTTTTGTTTATATTTTATTTTTTTTGTTTGTAATTATGGTTTAAAATTTAATTATATAATGTAACATTTAGGGTTTATAATTTCATGATTTATATTTTTTTATTTTAATTTTTTGTAATCAAGATGAATTCTATAGTTTGTAAATTCCATTTGTAAATATTTTCATCAAAATAATGGATACATATATTAAACTAAAACCTAGAACCTAGACCTAAAAACTAAAGTTGTAAACCCTAAACCCTAAACCCTAATGGATTCATGTCTACCATTATAAATGAATGATCACTAAGAAAATGAATGGTCACTAGTATAAGAAAAACTAATCCCTTCTATGGAATTAAATCACCACTACCACTTGAAACCTCTTGGTTGGCATAATACTCCCAAAACCTTGCATAGATTCTAAAAACAAGTAGCTATGATATCACATTTCATTTAATCACTTATTGTATAACCCTAGTGTACATTAAACATGGATTTTCTATGCTAACTCTTCACAACTCTCTCCTAATAATTTTCCTCTACTTTAAATGTTTAAAAAGTTCTAGTATATATACATTTTAAGAATGATAAAATAATTAGAAGAAATATAAGGTGTAAATGATAAATATAATACCAAATAACAAATTTTATATGCTAGAGAAGTATGCCTAATTTAATTGATTTCACATACATATGTAGTTAGTGTTTAAAAAAATGTTTTACCTTTCATAGTGAATAAGGAAATGATAATAGTATGTAAATTTAAATTCTATGATGTAATTTTAGTGAGAAAGGATTGAGGAGTGGAAAATATAATAGATTTTATGAGAATAGGAAGAAGTGTAAGAGTAGGTATTAGGAGAATATCCATGATTGATTATACAAAAATATGGTTTTAAGGGAATAGGTTGAGTAATACTATTTTCATTAGGCCAATGTATTTTTATTTATATCTATAGTGTGCTAATATCTTGAACCCTTTGCCATATAATATTTCAATTTTATGAGAAGAGAAAGGGGGATCTATAGTACTACAAGCAACTAAACTAATGTCATGATAAATTATGTGTTTTTATGTGAAGAAGACGATAGGAGATTAGGGAAAATATGATTATTAAATGAATGAAAATATTTATGGGAAGAGGAGGAAGATGAAGGAGGCCTTTAGAGGAGTGTTTTTAATTATGTTGAGAATAATACAATACATGAATTTTGAAATATATTCCATCTACCTGATATAAATTGATATAGGAGTGATTGAACTTGAATGAAGATAACTTGACGTCCAAGCAATTAGTAGGTGTGGAAGATGGTAGATAAATTGTTGATGAAAGGGTACTTAAATTATAAGAGGGCATGCAGGGGTATGACTATTAGAAGGTAAACCATGAGTATGGGGGTCCATGTGTAAAATATAAGTATAAAGACCTGAGATTTACCTTTATCAAAATAATGAGGGGTAAATTCTAAAGAAAATTCAACATCCTTAATAAATAGATTATATAGTGAAGATGATAGTTGAGAAGATGAAGAGGAATCAATTGTAGGTTGAGGAGTGCATGTAGTGGATGTAGTAGGTATGACACACAAGTGAAAAAGATTGTGTTTTATTTGAGGATGATTATACGTAGAAAAATTCTTTGAAGAAGTATTAGGAGGCAATTTAGGTGAGACTTTATAGATGAAATTTTAGTAAACAAATGAAATATGTGTGACTAGGGAAATATAATTTTACACTCAACAAATTGAAAATTTTGAAAAAGGGCCTCATTTATAATATATAATATAAATTTTAAACATCTATGAAGGGTGGAGTGATCTACACACATTCATACAGCCATAGTCATCCAAGGACAATATCATAAGTGAGTTTACAAGGCGTGATAGAAATTTTTTTGTTGAGAGTGATACAGTCCCTATTGTGATAGGTAATGTAATATTTTGTAAGGCTTGTTGTATGATGCCTTTAAGAAAAGAAAATTTCTATAATAGTTCCAAAAGAGATATTTTAGCTTGTGTGGATTGTAGTTTCTCTATAAGATCATATTCTTTAGGGTTATTAGCAAAAATATGGGATGAAGGAGGAAGATTAATAATATTAGAGGGAAGGGAAGTTGGGATTGATATGTTTTTATTATTTCATTGAGTTTCATGGGTATGACTAATTATATAATAATGTATGTTAGGGGAGGATAATTTTTTATTTAAAGTGGGAGAAGATGGAGGAAAACCAAGTATACTATAAGTTTTGGCATGGGAATGGCTTGGACAATAAATTTAGGAGGAGGATAACTTGTGGTATAATTATGGGTTGTATGGGAGATATATAAAGATTATGTATATTGGATTAGATGGGTCTCTAAATTTTCCATTGGGTCCTTTAAGAACACATGTATATTGGCATGTGTTTGGTTATAAGAAGAGAGAAGGGGAGAGTAGCTAATGGGAATTACATTATGAATTGGGGTTCATGTTTTGGATATATGTGTAGGTTTATTGATAAATGTACTTAATATCTCATAAAAGGAATTAAACAACTTTCCTATGAATGAAAATAATTATGTTATCATGTAAAGGATGAGGAATAGAAGAAATATCATAATATGATACAGTCATAACATTCACATGCTCATGGAAGCCATATGTGCTTTATAATCTCCTTTTTTAGAATTTATATAGAGAATATCATAGAATTGAAAAATCAAGAAAACACATTCTACATAAGAAAACATTACTAGTGAAAACCCTTCAAATGAGTTTAAAATTCCAAGAAGGGTATGCTACTTGCATCTCATTAGTATACTATAAATTATTCTCCATTTTTATCCTTTATTGTAAATTATTTATTAAGTTACAAATATAAGATTCCAATATAGTTTGGAAGAACTTATTTCTCTAAAGTAATGCGTAACTATATATGACCCCATCTCCAATAAAATGGGTGTAATACTTGTGAACAAAAAATATACACATTAAATCCAAGATATCTTTAAAATATCTAGAAAACATGTTAATTGAATTATACTTTCTCAACCTACTATATTGAGGCACATCCACCTTATTTCTATACATCATGTAAGTGAAATGTTCCCTTCTTTTTGTTAGTTCTTCTACATCATCATCAAATATAGGAAATAGGGATAATAAGTATGTACCTGATGATGATCATCATGTATATATCCCTCCCAAAATAAATATTTATTATGATGAAATTCATTATTAATATATGATGTTTTTTATTAGAGTTAAACAGGTTTTGAAGGGGCCCCGAAATCCTTTATAAAAAAGAATAGTTGAAGCAAAAGATAATTACATAATGAAAATAGCAAGGTGGCTTTAGAATAGTGGTTTACACTTTATAAGAGGAAGGAAATTTCACATTTTTTCCTTTCACCATATTGA
Source organism: Sequoia sempervirens (assembly GCA_007258455.2). Taxonomy (NCBI): domain Eukaryota; kingdom Viridiplantae; phylum Streptophyta; class Pinopsida; order Cupressales; family Cupressaceae; genus Sequoia; species Sequoia sempervirens. Next base: position 29,900 of record VDFB02130244.1, on the reverse strand, counting down.
ATGGGTTCGGTCAAACCCAATGGTTCGACCAAACCAGTTCTTTGGTTCAGTCAAACCATTGGGTTCAGCCGAACCCATGGTTCGACCGAACCAATTCTTTGGTTGGGTCGAACCATTGGGTTTGGCCGAACCCATGGTTCGACCGAACCGAATAAAACCTAAATAAAAAAAATATTTAAATAGGTTCGGTTGAACATGGGTTTGATCGAACCCCCTTAATATGACAAAAATAGAAAATTGTTTCATTTAAACCTGTCACTTTTACTTTGTTCTTTTACCAGTCACTATCCCTAGTGCGTGTGGTGAACAAAGACCGTGATGGCGACCAAACAAGGTTTTTCTTTCCGGCGAAAGCAAATTTCCGTTCGTCTCTTCAAAGTTCATCATTCTAGTTTGCATATCAAGCACTATTGAGCACTAGGTATTTAAAATTTGATTTTTTTAGAGTTCAAAATGCATCTATTTGATTAATTTCAAAACCCTAAATGCAATTTTTTTAAAATTTGTTGAATTTAAATTTCATTTGTTTGAAAGTTTTTAAAGCATTTTCAATATAGTATTTTGCTTCCCCATTTTGCATATATTTTTTTCTTGTTAAACACCTTTCAAGAGAAAAATGAATATCAAAACTATCAACTATCTGTTAGGGGATGAGAGGTCTATAATTCAAAACTACACCCCTTGAACTTCTTTATGTTGATTGGATTTTTCAATGCATCTACAACATTATTTCAAGTGTCAGAATGCTCCAACATCACCTCCCCATCATCTACCATTTCGTAGTGGACACCTTAACTATCATCCAACTAATAACACAACAAATAAACTAAACACATATTTACTAGACAAACCAAGTTGCATTTTTATTTGCAAAAGTTTAGCCATTAACTTGAGCCTAGACTAGACTTAGCTTCAAACATATCAAGGATATAGATCCAAATGTTATTCTTTTCATTTTGTTTCTTTGGCACACACATTTATATATCCAAATTTAAATATGGTCCCAAGTTGAAATACTTCCAATTAGTTATTTCTCAACAATTTGAGCATGAAATATTAAAATTTTAGACCTACAGTGTTATATAAAAGAAAATTTTCTAATTCATTTAGATATCGATCCATATGTATCATAGATCAACATATGATTTGATCATTAGAGTATTACATCAACTTTTAAGATTACAAGGATAAAATACCTAGGCACTTGCATTTATATTTGGCATGTATTTTAACTTGTTCAATTTTTTTAAATCAATCCAAGGGTTTGAGTAAGGAAAAATGAGTTTCCTCCCAAAGTCGGTGAAAAAAAACATTATAATGGCTCTCAACATAGTCTAATAAATGGAGATAAATAAATTCCTAGAGACTAGAAGTGTAGGGGTCAAGGTCAAAAAATAATTTTAAAACTACAAATTTAGGGTCAAACTTGTAGATGAAAATGTAAATTCCATACATGTAGGATTGAACCATGAAAGTCATATCTTGGTTTGTTAAGGTGTGATAATATCAAATCTTATAAAAAATCAAGAATCATATCATTGATTATGTACATTACAATAAAATATCTCCATATAACAAATGAAGCTAAAAACCCTAACCCTCTTTGTCAATTCTATAGTGTGCTTGTCTAGTATTTTTAAATTCAATTGTATGTTCGAAGGTAATTTGTGTGTTTACTTATTGTATTTATTTATCCTAGCTAATTAGAAAAGAAAACTCTAAAGAAATTATTTTCTTTTCATTTTGGCAAAGCCATTTAATTTGGTATGTCCTACGATTTGGCCATAAAGGTTTTCTTGAATCTTATTTAGTTTTTAGATTTAAGTGCTTTCTCATTGTCTAATTTCTTAATCAAATCTAAACATTGTTCGATCCTTATTTCCTTCTAATACCAAAATCATCCTCTTTTCCTAGTAAGAAGTCATAGTTCAATCCCACCATGGTTGTGAATCAAGCTAAAATTGGTATGATTGGGAATATGCATGATACTAAATTTATCATAATGGAGAAGAATCATTTGACCATGAGGCCCTTGTTGAGAAAATGGTAATCAAGATATAGCTTTGATGCACACAACCTTTCTTTGGATCTTGCAAATTTGGCTAGTAATATTAATCCTAGTACAATGATTGATCTCCTTCATATACTATGTTGATTAATAAGCCATGTGGAAAGAAAGTACTTAAAGTTAAATAGGTAAAAGGATTAGCTCAACAATCCCTTTGAGTGATGTGCCATTTTCCCTCCATCCCAAGCTTCTTCTTCATGTATTCCTCCTTATTGTTTTACTCATATCTATCTTATGCAATTTATTTCTCCTTCCACCAAATCTCCCCAAATTTATCCTCTCCTTTTTCCTAGATCTCATCTCATGCTTACTTATTATGATGCACATAGTTCTCTTGTCTCCACATTAGTTCTCATTAGTTTTGTTTACACTTCCCATGTTCCCCTCAATGTGATATTCCTACGCAAGTCTTTGTCACTCCACACTCATTTATTATGTCACGACAAATTTATACACCACCTTCCATTTCTCATCTTGCCACTTTCATTCATGTCCTTAATCCTAGTGTGCCTCTATCTACCCTTGACATTAATGTTTAAAGGCTTGTTGAGATGAAAAGTAATATTGATTCCTTACCTAATGGAAACAAAAAAAGACATACATATAAAAATCAAACACAATTCAATTTCTATTGAAAATTTTACATATCCATTTTTTGTTGGATTTTTGGATCCTAGATTTGAGATGCACAATGTTAAAGGAGATCCCATGACATTCAAGGTTCTTTAGTGCTACATATTTGGATTTTGTGTATGATGATAAGTTATTGGCTAAGTTCTTCCCATGAAATTTAAAATATTAATATTGTATTATCTTCCATTTGGGTCTATTTTTTAATATTGAAATTGGTCAATGCAAATATTGGGAATGTTGGATTGAAGTTTATTATTTTAGATTTTTTGACTGTAAACAAAACAAGAATCTACAAATTATATACATTCTTAATATTTGCATGTGCAAGTGAGATGAATGTTAAGAACTAAAGTTGTTAGAGGCTACCACACTTAATTATGGATCTTCTAATGCTTCATCTACATCATCCTACCCTTGTAAATTTGAAAAGAAAAATTGTTTCCAAAAGGATAGTAAAAAATAATGGAAATGACCATTGTACAAACTATACATTATAAATGTTTCTAATATTATGACTCTAAAGCCTCCAAATTTTTCCTTTGTAAAATGTGCTTCAAAATTTACTTAGTGCAAACATGATTACACTTCCTCCTATTAGGCCATTAGATAAATCTAAGGTTATTCCCAAAAGATATAATGAGAAAGAATTTTGTTATTAAATTGTAGAGTTAATTGTAATTATACTCAACATTTTATGGGATTAAGGAATAATTGATTAAGGATTTGATTGATAAAAAAAATTAGGTTGAGGGGGTTAATATTGGGGTCAATCCTTCAATTGTTCCTCCTAATGAAAATTTAAATATTTTACACTAAATAAATCTAATAAAATGGTTTTATATGAGGGTCATGAGATTGAGGTACATATACATGTTGACGAGCTTGAAATCATTGATTCACCTACATGTGAGGAATGATTTGTTGGTATTAATAAAAATTATAAGGGTAATTATTCTTCTTCTTATGTACTAGTGATTGAATTTTATAGAAATTTCTATGGACTAACCAGTATTCAAACTTAGGACCTCCCATTTGGTGTTAGGATGCTCTACTATTGAGCTAATGGCTCACATTGTGATGAGTCCTTTTATGGCTTAGGTGTGTATCATTTCTCCAACACACTCCCTTGAGCCACAACATAGGTGTCAAATGCACCTAGCTTGGCTCTAATACCATGTTGAAATTTCCATGAACTAGTTAGGATGCAAATCTCCACCACTAAGCTACCCACCCACTTTATGACAAGTCAATTTACGATTTAGGTATGCTAATTTTTTTGACACCTTTTTCACATTGTGAGATATTACCAAATAATTATAATGGTCCTTTGGTTTTGTGTGGATCATGAACCATGTAAGGGTGTGTTTATTGATCTTACTCACCAATAAAATGTACATGCATTGAATAATTTTTGTTTTATCATCATTTTATAAACAAGCATATGCATATTTGAGGGTTTCTTTAAAATTGACTAATGATATGTTGATTGAAACTATAGGATACATTATTTTACCTTAATTTTTTGGTCTAAAAGATGAGGGAAGTTCTTATTCTATGTCATATTATTTCTTCTTTAGATGTATCTCATATTTTACTTGGGTATCCATGGATAGAGCAATATCAAGCAACATCATCTATGTCATGCCATCAAGGTATCAAATATGTTCACACTAGTAAAGAGGTTACAATTGCAAGAGATCCGTATATGCCTTTATTTTAGATTAAGTCATTTAACCCTAAATAATTTTAAGAACATACCCAAGGATCCTCTATATAAGTGCAAGGATTCTTTGCCTAATTTGTAAAAATTTCAAAAGGAATAACAATGGTGGGAAAATCAAGACAAGATGCAACAATTTAGAATTCCTAAAGGGTTTACAATTATTAGAGCCAAAGTAGGTTATATGTAGGTTTTATATTATAAAATGATTCAAGAATCTATAAGGCCAAACGAACCATAAGCATTGCAAACTTTAGTTCATAAGCATAAGGGATTGGATATTTTCATTCCTAAACATGGTTTTCATAAAATAAATTACTCATGTAGCAAGGAAGGATGAGGATTACAAATGATAAATCTATATTTTCTTCATCTTAAAAGGGTCTTCAAACTACTTGGGTATCAAAGAATGATTTACATAATAAAAAGTTGAAAATCTACAAGTAGAAATACCAAGTTACAAAAACAAGAATAATCGTTATGGTAATAGAAAGAGAAAATGCTTCCTCTTAAAAAACATGTTTATTAAGAGTTCTAATTTACATAGTGTTGAGGAGCACATAATATAATAAACATGATTCAAGTACCAAACCATTAAGTATGATGATTGGGATGAGAGGATCAACTTGGGGAGGATTATTATAACATCATTAGTTGGAACATTTTAATTTTATCTCTTTGTGTTGGTGTTGTTTTTAATGTTCTTAATTAGAGTGCGGATGATGTTAATATACATTTAATGATGCATTTTGAAATTTATTTAGTAAAGGTCTCATTTTGTACATCTTTAGTAATTGTATAAAAATTTGAAATATTTTGGTTAATACATCTTATTGGAAAACCATTCATTGAAAATTTTTGAAGCCCACAACCGAATGGTTTGTGATGACCTCTTGCCTTCAAGAATTTCTATTATGCACATCAATTTCAAACCATTTTGGGGTTCTTGAATGTTT
>VDFB02130244.1:0-15992 GCA_007258455.2 Sequoia sempervirens | reverse complement strand
TCGAATTTACCTATCAACAAAGTTTTTAATTACAGTTATCTATTAAAGGGTGCCATTAAAACATTATGATATACCTTAGTGTATGTAAAATTATATATAAATCAAACATATATATCATTATAATTCTATATAAATTTTGACAGTTTATCCAAAATATCTCCTTTTACAATCTTCTTAAAATTTTGATTGTATTCTATGGCAAAAATCTTTAAATACGGTCATATGGCCATCAAATTTAAGCCTTGACGCTTGCCCCCACTCCCTCCATATCTTTCTCTTAAGTTATCAGTTAAAAAGAATATAATTAATATTTATATTAATATTAAAAACAAGGTGTTCGACTGAACATCTTTAGAATGCTCGATCAAACCCATTTAAAATCATTTTTTTTATTCTATGGATAGTGGGTTCGGTCGAACCCCTGTTCGACTGAACACTTTTATTTTCTTTGACCGAACATCTATTCGGCCAAAACCATGTTTTTTCACCCTTGCTCCCTAAGGCACCAAAATTGCTGAGAATTTTGCACTTCGAAGCTCGATTTGAGAATGAAAATGGAGGAGATCTCAAAAACCCAACTAGTATCGGGTTCCCCTCAAAACGAGCTATCCAATGAATATAATTTTAATATGTTTTGATTATATTATCTAACTATTTTTAAAATTTTATTAAATATAGGTTTTTCACTGAAAACAAAAATTTCTATTTTGCACAAGTGGTAAAATAGAAGATTATCAAAAAAAAATTTAAAAATATGAATGCACCAGATATTGGAGTCCTTGATCCAACAAAAAAAAAAAAAAGAATTTCAATACATACAGTAAAAGTTATGTGCATTATACGGTTGTGTTATGCAATTGTAATTGATTTGTCTTTGAAACTTGATTAAAGAAAAAATATTCAATATAAAACTATCTAACCAAATGGAAGCACTAGATATCAGAGTTAGAAATCTAAATTTGAAAGAATTGGAATTTTATCTTTCAAGGAAAAAAAGTTATGCATTATACGATGTGCGTCACTTTTTAAAAATGTTGTTTTTTGAAAAAAATCAATTTTCGTGGGAGATGGAAAAAGAAGTGCAATCTAATTCCAAAAAAATTGAAAAAAATATTTTTAGAATCTATAGACAAAATGTGACAAGACTCTACTTTGCATCATCTTCAAATTCCTCACGGTTTAATCGCTATAGGTGCCTGAATGTGGAGATTTTGTTAAAAAAAAAATATTAGTGTCCAGTTTGGCCAAAAATTGTAAACCACTATTGTGGGATCACCCAACAGCCAAAACACAGCAAGCCATCAACACGACAACAACCAAAAAGGAAGAAAAAAAGAAACAAAGCTACATATTCTTCAGGATACTTGCAGCTTTCATGTCACACGCCACAATCTTCTGATAGTCATCCATAAATTCAAACATATCTTTAGTAGGGACCCCAACCTACCCTTTGGTTTTATTATACTTTCTGGCTCTAGGCCCACCCATATTTACCTCAGTAATCAAAACATTTTGAACCCCACCAACCTTGTCAACAAAAACCTCCTCCTCCATATTCTTTTCACTAGTAGCAACTTCCTCACTAGGAGCAATCTCCTTTCGATGATTGACCATTTCCAAAGGAGTAGAAATCTCCATAGACTCAAACTTCATAATAGATTTAGTACCCTCCCCACCCTTCTCCAGATTAGCACTAATCCTTTCCAACTAGTCTCCAAGGGTCAGGATTCTTTGTTCAAGCACTTGTTTCATCTTCAGGATTTCAACAGCAACAATCTTAAAGCATTCAAACAGCTCATCAATTTTATTTTGAACCAATGAATAACCCACTTTTCTCATTGCACCCCTAACCCTAACATTTTTCATGTTGAGCTCATGGACCACCCATTTTAGCAATTTAAATAAAGAGGAGATGCCCTCCTTGGCTAGTCCCAAAACATCGAGCACATCCTTCTAGTCAAAATTAGAAACATTCTTTCTTGGGAGGAGCTAACCTTTTCCTGACTAACACAGATATTCTTACCTTTACCAAAGCAGCTAGTGTTTGAATTTTGTGAATGGAGTCAACAATTTCCTCACCAACAGACCTCCTTTTTTGCACCTCCAATTCCACACCCAAAGAGTCTAAATCACCCTGCTCACCATCCAACTTTAGGGAGAAGTAACTTGCATCTCAACCAGTTGGCTAACAACCCTAATAGTAATTTTCTTATTATTGGCCTCCTCCAAACCTTTCTTTCTCTTCGTCCCCAAAATAGGGTACGTTATAGACACCTCACCAATAGTAACAATCCTATAGTGGAAGCACCAAGCTTAGTTGTAGTCAACTTATCAGCAATATTTTCCTCACTACATGTTTCATAACCCATCTAGTTAGGACCCAAATCCCTTTTCCTAGACTTACCCACATCAAGAGGTTGTGAGATCACTTCCATGGAAGCTTGAGAGTCTGATACATAATCTGTGTCCTCCTCAAAATATGACTTCTCCTCTAGGACTTTTCTCTTCTTTTTCCCTTTCATAGTGACTGGCTCATCTTTCAACACCCTTTCATGTTCTTCAGTCAACCTCTATTGCTTACCCTTAGAGAAAGCAAGTGGCTTAGAGACTTCAAAAGCTTTAGCATAGTCTAAAATTAACGGAATAAGACCAGCATGCACAGCACCAGATTCTTGGGGTTCCTTTTGTGATCATTCAAACCAAACTCCAGAGAAGCCAAGAGGTAAAAAGGAAACTAAATTTTCTTCCTATGTCGAAAATGATTCAAGAGAACAAAATGATAGAAATTTACGACAGAAAAATAGCCCTCAAGAGTAATGTACCTCATTTGTTCCTCTACAACGTCCCCCTAAAGAGCTTTGAGCAAATCACATTGGTACCCAGAATTCTTGGTTGACTTCAGGTTTTGTTCTACAGTCCCTTTGAAGAAAATATAAATCGCCACCTTAGATTCTTTCTTCTCCCTGTAAACCTTTTTCCCTCCATAGAAAGCTCGATGATATTAGCAATAAAATCCTGATTAGCATCAAATTTTGTTCCACCCAATTTTAAAACCCTGTTGTTCCTAAATTTAACAAACAAATCTGTATCTTGTGGGTTGTTTCCATGCAACCTCTCTAGAGATAAGATGTAAGCCCTCCATTTTTCAATATACCCCACACCTTTTTTTCCCTAACAACATCGCAAGAGAGAGGATCGACATGATTTTTATCGCCTCCCATAGTTCCCGAATTAGTAGATAGAAGCTTGAGAACCTTGCAAACAATGAGAAGAAACTCGAGAAGGAGAAAAAAAAAATACTGACAATCCATGTGGGAATGGTATTATAACAGAGAGAAATAATGAGCCTAGAACACCGACTCATATAGAGACCAACCAAGGTACCATCGGCACAATCAAAATACAGTTTTCCTTCAGTCCAAATGATTATGTGCCACATGATAATAGTCATATGAATCCATAGCATAATAAGGCGAACATCCAACCTAGAAATTTTGAAAATTATGGTTTAAACATGCAATAGCCTCAATGGGGAAGGGGTCATTAACACGCCACTCCCTAGAACCCCTAACACCAAGGTTAACTAAAACATCACCTAATCCATTCCCTTCCCTAAATATATGAGATATATAATACTCATCAAAGGAATTTAATATTTTAATAACATCCATGATCATTGATTCAATACTCCATGAAGGGGAAGAAGACTGCTTCAGATTGTTGATAATGTTGAGAGAGTCCCCACAAGCCAAACCCTCTTATTACCTCTTGATTGTGCCATCTTCAAGCCATGAATAGGCTGCAAAATGATTAATAGATGATGTTAGGATAAATTAATATTGATTTTTGAGAAAATTTTGAAATGAAATTCATATTGATTTAATTATCAACCACTAATGGCCCAAAATTTAATGTGATTACTTGTTATACCACTAAGGTGTGCATTTTCTACCTTTACCTTTTAAAACCCTAAATGTCTAGCCATGAAGTAAGTTAAAAAAATCTTATTTGAAACAAGTTAGATAAATTAATAATTTCCTAATAAAATGAATCAAATTTCTATTATTTGAAATAATCTTATTTATCAATTCTTTAGAGCAAGTCGCTGACATTCTCTACCTTGACTTATTCTTTCCATCCTTTAGATAAAGTTGCTAACTTTTTTACTAAACCTTTTATACAAGCTTTTCTTTGGCTTCAATTTGATTGAGCAAAATCATCCTCTTTGGGGGAGCCTTCTAGTCCTCTTCACTTTATTTTCTCTCTCTTGAGGGGAGGTCTTTTTTCCCATTGGGTGTTCTCTATTTCTCTAGTTTATGAGAGACTACATTATAATTGTGTACATTATTAGGCCTAGTTGTTGAGACCTAATTTTTGTGTATCCACCTAAGCTATGCTTAAGCGGGGTTTGATAATGTAGCATAATTTTATAATATTCCTACTTCTCATGGATATATCCTATTTGGATATTTTTTCTTTTTTAGGTATAATATATTGTGTAGGTGTACTTTCTTTCATTTTGCTTGCATGGAGTTTCATGTTGCTCTTCAAGTTTGCAATTTCTCTCCTTTGCATTATAAATGTACATATTTAACTAATTTTATTCATTCCAATTTATTGCAAGAGTTAAATATCCATACTTTTGCGTTATCTTCTTGTTTGTATTGCATACTTTCATATTTTTAAAATCTAGCAAGAGTGTTCAACTATTTATCTTTCACAGCTTGACTAAGTGTCATTATTATTCTAGAAGACCTTGGCACTCACAAAAACTAATCTAAAAGTCAAGCACTCAAAGAAAATCTACACTAAATTCCACACCTAAGATGAGATGTATCCAAATCATAAAATAATTTTTATGTTGGTTTTCTCCTCAAGAATCCTATTGTTTGGCATCATTCTCCTTCTTCAACTTCAAAATATCAGCCAATAGTAGAAGGGGGGAATACTATTGGCTATAATCAAATATATATCTCTTGTAATGGTTGTGCAAATGGATAATTATTTAAATATTGGAAGCTCTAGTTGTTCTTAATTTTTTCTAAATGATATATCTCTTCAATAAAAAAATTAAGAACCCTCTAATGATTAAAAATAGGCATGTTTATGAAAGAAAAATTAAGAGTAGGTTTTTTGGATGGAATAAGGAAATTCCTACATATCCTAAAAAAATAGCCAACTTGACTTAAAATGCTAATTGCAACAACCTACACTACAAAGCTTCTCAATCTCTAACATTTGGACACATCCTTGACCACTTAAACTTGATAAGAATAACTCTCAAGTTAGAAATTCTTCATATAATTTTGCTAGTTTGGATGGTGATTTAACTTTATGAATAAAAACTTCAATAACCATGGGATCATCCCTCATGAGATAAGAAGTTTTATTTTTTTCAATACAATAAACTTAAAAAATCTCTTTCTAATGATTGTGAAGGAGAAATGAATAATTAAAAAAAATGTACCATTGAGTTCATCAATTTACATAATTATTCTTCTATTATCACAAAGGGGAAAAATATACCCCTCCCCACAAATAAATTCATCATTTAGTTCCTCAAGACACCAATTTGGAATAAACAGTTCATGAGACAAAGTCCTTATGAATTTTTTTTGGTTGATCACTCTTTGTTCACTACTCTTTAATGCTTCTAACTCCTTGATTTCTCTCTACATGGTCTGAACAAGATGTGCTAACTCATGCTTGAAATCAACTTTTTAATTGTCATTGATTGCCATTTTCAACTTTGACACAGTCCAATCAATGTGTTACCATTTCCTCATCTCTTCATGCCATGAATTTTTCATTAGGAAGATAAAGTTATAGTTTAAATTTTTTAATTTCTCATTAACCCAAGTATCATCTACAACCTCTTTTCCATTGTCCTCATTGTTTAAATATGTATTTTTTAAACATCATTCAATACCATTTATTTAACCATTTGTGTCTCTAATAGTTTATTTTCTTTATAACCACAAATTTATGAAAAGTATCAAGATTTTGTAAACGTTTCCCTTCATTTTCAATATATATTTCATTTAGTGGATCAAGATTGAGAGAGGAAAAGCATTGTAATGAAACTACAATGGCCTACCTCATCGCTTGTTGGGTTCGTTGCTAGCTAGGGTTTTCATCAAAAACATTTCTCACAAGTAAGTTTTGGGTGAAATTCCCAATCATATATATATATTTTAATTATTTCTATTATTTTTGGGTGAAACATATATGATCAAATATATTTTTTCTAAAACATGTTTGATTGAATATTCCATGGCATGTATGCTCCATGTTGGGGCCACCCGATTTTGGGCAAAACCTATTTGACCAAATATGTTTCACCAAAAATTATCTCACTAGAAGTGTTTTTGTTGGCTGAAAGTGTGATATAGGGTTATGTACCGTTATCCAACAAATCAATCCTTTCCTTATTATAATTTAAAATTCAAATTAAATCCATGTCATCCCCATCCAACTAGCTATTTTGTGCCAACTAGAAGCATTAAACATTTCAAATTGTATTCTAGGGTGTTGTATAAAATAAAACCATAATATATTTTAACACAATGAGGAACTCTCTTTTACTACTTCCATTATAATTCAAGGAGTGCATTTGGGAATCCACTACAACATCATCATATCTATACTTAGTGACAAATAGACATATTGTGTGGTTGCTTGATGTCTTCAATTTTTGTTCAGAAGTTGTTAAATCAACACACTTGAGGGGTTTAACCATAGGAGAATACACCCTACATAACAAGCTCCTCAAAGGTGTTTGCAAACACTCTAGCCTATTTTCAAATGCCAAAAGGTGATGTGCATTAGTTTTAAAATTAGTGAATCTAATAGATTAGTTTTGTTCATAGAAGATCAATTTTATGCCACACAATCAATTCAAAGTGGTTTTACACCGTTATTTCTCACTAGATCAAAGAAAATTTCAATTTTTTATCTCTCAAAACATCATTTTAGATCATATAATGACAATATATAGTCCACGGTCATCAATCCACAACTCTAGGAAAATTCACCATCAACAATTCACAAATGGAAAATTCACCACCAACAATTCACTGCCGCAGAAAATTAATCGCCATTAATGTTTTCTAAATATATTATCATGTTAAAAACATTCATATCAAATTAAACATAAAAAATAATTACTATTGGGATGAATAGAAATTACTATGAACCAAACCTAACACAAAAGTAAATCATCTAATAAATCAATTATTGGAAATTATAGAGGTGTATAATTATTATTTTTTGGGTATCTCAATAAATAAACAAGTAAAATAATCTTAGAGGGTATCTCAATAAATAAATAATTATTATTGAGATGAATACAAATTATTATGGGAAAAGTATTTTTATTCTTTGCAAATATTGAGGTGAATAGAAATTACTATGAACCAAACCTAACACAAAAACAAAACAATTTTTAATATATTATCATGTTAAAAACATTCATATCAAAATAAACATAAAAATATTAATGGCGGTTAATTTTCCGCCATGGTGAATTGTTGGCAGTGAATTTGCCATGACAATGAATTTGCCATGGCGGTGAATTTTCCATCGGTCAATTGTTGGCGGTGAATTTTCCGTCGATGAATTGTTGACAATGAATTTGTTGTATGCCTCAATCCACACATAGAACTAAATAACTCTAATTAATCTATCTTCATCATTTCATAAAATACATTTATCTATTTACACTTTATTATCTCAATAAACTAGCTCAAATGACCGTCTCAATTCATTCCAACAGTTTGCATTGTCCCTACAACCTTGGAAAATCTATTTTCACGCCTTTAGAGAATTACAAAATTAGACTGGTGTCTTATAAAGGAACTTCAACAGCACCCACTGAATTTTTTTTAAAAGCCCTTTCCATTGGAACCCCACACTTAGATGCCATATAGTATACAGTGACGATGACTTGAAAATTGTTGCATCCACACTACGGAAGATAGGGTATTGATATATGATTTGCAGAGAAGTTTCCTTTGTGTTGGACGGACTTGAAAACTTATTTAAATTCCAACGTAAGTTGAACGATTGATTCTGAAGACTTCACCAACTAATAATCGTGACTGCCATCGCAAACACTGAAAATCTGGGGACCCACCTACTTTAGCCTTGTGGAGGAGGATGAGAGGACTTATGAGAAAGACTACCATTAATCTCTGTACAATACTCGGCGTCAACGAGTCTTTGCTATATTCCACGGATGCGTGTGAACGGAGTTAGTGCATTTGGCGACCGTGGCTACACGCTTTCGTCGGGGAAGTCATCAATGACTTAACTTATTAAATGAATCGCTCTTCTTTACACCACACCAGTATTTTCAACGCTAATTAAACGGAACACCAATACATCCATTGACTACCAAAGATTTCTTCTTTTCCCAGTTTTGACAGTGAGGATAGTGATGGTAATGCATCCTCATCCTCTTCTAAGATTTCTTTGGAAGTTGATATTTCAGCACCTGACTCACCCACTTCTCATCCTCTTTGGGTTAGAAAAACACTTGCTAGTGCAGGTACCTCGGTAGGGAATCCAACAAATGTTAGAAGTACATGGTTAGATTATCAAAGTGAGTCACATGATTTCTTTGCCTCTACCTCCAATCCATAGACATTTTGAAAGGCATCAAGAATACCCGAGTGTCATAGTGCTATGCACGAGGAATATGATTCCTTAATCAAAAATCACACTTGCGAATTGGCATCTCTTCGTAAGGTAAGAAAGGTGGTTGGATGTAGGTGGATGTATTAGACACAATTTACTAAAGATGGGTTGGTTCATAAGTACAAGGTAGGTTTGGTAGCCAAAGGATTTTCACAAGTTGTTGGCATTGACTACATAGAGACCCTTACACCCGTTGCCAAGATGGCTTCAATCTAACTTATTCTTATTATTGTTATAGCACATGGTCGGGATGTCCACTAGATGCATGTGAAGAGTGTATTTCTTCACAAAGACCTTGAGGACGAGATCTATATGGAGCAGCCACCAAGGTTTTTTCAAGATTCATCCTTAGTTTGTAGACTTAAGAAATCCCTTTGTGGCCTCAAACAAGCCTCTCAAGCTTGGTATGCTAGGATGGATTCCTTCCTCCTAACTTTAAGTTTTACATAGTGTCATTCAAATCATAATGTGTATCTTTTATAGTAGGATGATTCTTTATTGATACTATTATTTTATGTTAATAATCTTTTGATTACTAGGAGCTCTTCATCTATTATTGCAACAATGAAGTCAGCTCCACAAGATAGATTTGATATGATAGGTTTGAGTTTTTTACATTACTTTCTTGGTATTGAGATCTCACAATTTGACTCAAGGATCACTCTTGCACAACCTAACTATACTCTTGATCTACTTGCTCTATTTCACATGGTTGATTGCAAACCGTGTACATAATTCCCTTTCTATCTAGATTCAAGCTTGAGGCTGATTGTATTACACCACTTTTTGATGCTACTTTGTATTGACAACTTGTTGGTACTCTCATTTTTCTAACTCACATTATGCTTGAAATTTCATATATAGCTTGCATGGTTTTGAGATTCATGTAGGAAGCACATGAGCTCTATTAGAAAGTAGATAAGAGGGTCGTTAACTACCTTCAAGGTACTTGTAGTTCTGGGATTCATTATAGAGTTGGTACAAAATTTGAATTGGTTGGATTCATAGATTTAGATTGGGTTGGGGTACTTAAAATCATAATTCCACTTTAGGTTATAATTCCTCTCTAGGTTATGGTCCTATCAATTGGTTTATAAGGAATCAAAATTCTATTACTTTATCATCCATAGAGGGAAACTATAGGGGGTTGTTAATGCAACTACTAAGGCTACTTGGCTTTAGGGGATTCTAATTGAGTTTGGGATTTCCTTCAAGTATCCCAAAATCATCTATTGTGAAAATTAAAGCACCATCTAGATATGCATGAATCTAGTTCAACACCAACAAACCAAACACATATATTCGCATGCATTACATTCAGGAGATCATTTGAATAATTGGATCAATGACTTCCTCTAAATTGCCATTCTTTAGAGAAAGTTACTAAAATTTTCACCAAACCTTTTATACGAGCTCTTCTTAGGCTTCAATCTACTTGAGCAAAATCATCATCTTTGGGGGGCCTTCTAGGCCTCTTCACTTTCTTTTCTCTCTCTTGAGGGGAGATCTTTTTTCACATTGGATGTTCTCCTTTTCTCCACTTTATGAAAGATTGCATTGCACTTGTGCATGTTATTAGGCCTAGTTGTCGAGATCTAATTTCTTTGTACCCACCTAAGCTATGCTTAAGGGGGGTTTGCTAATGTAGCATATTTTTATAATATTCCTACTTCTCATGGATATGTCCTATCTAGAATTTTTTTCCTTTTTGGATATAATATTTCTTAGGTGTACTTTCTTTCCTTTTGCTTGCATGGATTTGCATGTCACTTTTCAAGTTGGCAATTTCTCTCCTTTGCATTATAAATGTACAACTAATTTTATTCATTCCAATTTATTAAGAGTTATTCCATCATTTTGTGTTATCTTCTTGTTTGTATTGCATAATTTCATATGTAATGCCCCGTCACATAAACCCCAAAGAAAAACTAAAAATGCAATAATTTTTTTTTTTGAAAACATTAAGAATAAACACTAAGTTCATTAATGCAACTAACATAACTAACGATTACAAGTTAAACACCTAAGTACCTTGGGGTACACGAGGTGGCATTACACAATCTATCCCATAACAAAGTTGATAAAAGTAATTATCAATTCTACTAACATAACTCATTCATTCACATGTCTTCATTTAAACATTTATTAAAGCTAAGCAATAAGACAAGAATGAACCATATAGAAACCATACATGTATTTATAACAAATTGTACTTGGAAATATAAAGAGCATATTTTCACGAACTTAACACAACATCAAGGATATTTACAATTATGGATAAAGCATGAATTGCATAATGTGATTATACATTACATCATTCTACAAGTGTATCTCATTGAGCAACTACCCAAAATTACATCATTAGTCTACCCAGTACATGGGAGAGTAACATATCAATACACAAAGTATAATAGAAGTACAAGAATACTTTTGGAAACATATAAACTCTGGATCAAGTTGTCTCTACAAAACTCTACACTAAAAGGTACAACAACACAATAGGGAACCCAACAGGGTGTGTAGCACGTTCCACCCAACCACCCCCGTGCTAGGAGTAGATAAGAAAGGGTCCCTGACCAAGAACATCTAAACCAATACACAAGGCTAAACTCCAAGCATGGAAAGCTAAAACATGCATAAAGGGAAACATAATATCAAAATACCACTTCTAAAACATAACAACAAAAAATCACCAAATCATATCAATAGACCACTTCTAGAGGCTAGCAACAAAACAACTCAAGGGTAAGCTAGAGGAGAGTGTCATCGCACAGTCCTACATGGGTTATCCTGACTGCCTATCTCTAGGTTCCAGCCCCCATCTATGGTTATCCTGACAGCCTCTCTAGGTGTCAACCCCATAGGGTGACTCGTGTGGAATCGTCAACCTCTCGTGGAGACAAGGAAATGATATTGCCAACCACGGCCTTCTCAGCCCACCTTTAGTCTACGAGAGCACTAACAGGTGGACAAGGTATCCATAATTATCTTGTTAATGTTTAAATACCCACCCCCTAATTAATTAATTAGGTTATCACTTATTACTCTAACTCTAACATGGGTTATCTTGACAGCCCCTTTGTGTGTCAGCGCCCACATAGAGCCACTCTCCCTAAAACCCAAAACATAACATCAAATTCCAAGGGGTTGTACCCACAAGTACTCTAAACATAAAATAGAACAATCGCGGGGAAAAACCATCTTGCCCAAAGTCATATGAATGAACTCCCATAAAAATGGGTACAACCCAATTGTAAACTTGCAAATCACAACTATAATCAAAATGGAGACGAGTATCAAATAAAAGGATCACATATTAAACCACCATTTTCCCTTGCCTCTGGAAGTTTTAAGAATAACCTTATCTGCCATAGAAAGGTCGTCTAACTTAAGGGTCCCCATATGCTTATAACTGAACTCAGGAAAATCGACAAAGAATTCAAATAAAATCAAAGAACTAAATATTTATTCAACATCAAGATTTTTTTTCAAGAATGCAAATTTACTATACTTAACAATCACATTAAGATAACTCATTGCACAAAATCCATCATAGAAGTTAAACTATCAGTTTACTCAATGTATTTCATTAATTAAAAACACTTGATTGGAATTGATAAAATATGTTCTTTCAATTTGTCCAGTAACAACAAATAATCATTGCAATTAACCTTTGTTATATTTTTTTATAATTTTCAGACAAGTACATATATGTATACATGCATATATATACATACATATATATACATACATTTATACACACACACACACGCACATATACATAAATATAATATTTATTTATTTAAAAATAAATTATAAATTCAAATCATATATTAAATATTTCAAATATATATATATATAATGTATAAATTATATATTATAAATATATATATAATATATATTATATATTATTTAAAAAAAATTAAACAAACATACATTAATTCAATAAGGGACGGAGGTTGTCTCCACAACCGAACCCCATATGGGGCAAGCCTGTGTAGGCAATGCCAGCATTGCCTGTGAAGGAAACGTTGGGCGCTGCCCTCACTGCAGCCTCCCATGTGGGGGGTTACTATGGGGGTAGCCCCCATTGCCTCGATAAACAAATGATAATTTATTTTATTAACATAGCAATATTGTAGTACAAGTAAATATTTACAACGCTCAAAATGAATTCTCTATATTCTCTGAAACACACACACACACACATATATATTTATATTTATATATAATTTGTATTATATATATATATATAACAAATAATACAAATGCCTCATCTGGTTATACTAGTAAGATTTTTTTTTCCAATAGAAAATAAATTATTTACATAGAAGTTTTCTACAGAAATTGTAAAGAAAATTACCACAGGAGTTTTCTAATTTCAGTTTTTTTTTACAGAGGATTCCATTTGCAACCTACAGAGGTTTCTTACTATTTTCCTTTTGTAGTTTTCATATTGTTTTTAGCAATGATTTTATTTCATGAGGTTCTCTAATTTTATTGCAAAAACTTCTACAGAGGCAACAAAATAATAATGACCAAACTTCAACAGTCGAGAACAAAGTTTTTTCTATAGAGGAACTTTTAACAATTTTTTCTACAGAGGGTTACAACTAATTCATGGCAATTTCCTCTTACACAAACAATTTCAGGCAATCTTTTCAAAACAAGAAAACAATTAAAAAAATAGTAAAAGAACCTGTTTTCCTGAAGCTTGAAGGAATGAGGGTTGGAGTAAAGCTTCACCTCCAGAATTTCAACTTCTAAATGCTTTCCAGAAACTTCACCTCCAGCTAAAAGCAAATATGAACCCCAAAAATATATACTGAAAACCTCCTCCAATTTTAACCAGAAAACCCCCAAAACCCTAAAAACATTCTACAGCCAATTTTTTTCCCATGAAGAAACTTCCTGCCATTCGCTGCATGCCAATATTCTCTCTGAGATTATTTTAAAACAAGAATTTAATTAAATTCCCACTCAAACCCATAAATCCTCAAATATAAATTAACTAATTTTTAATTATTTTTCTTTTAATAATAATAAAGCATTATAAGCTATTTAATTAATTTAAAATTTCAAGAATGAATACCACTTACCTTATGCAAATTAAAAATTCTAATTCACATTAAAGCGTCTAATATTTTTATTTAAACAATTCACTCAATCAAGAACATTAATCAATTAACTTAACTATAATTATCTACAAATAACTATAGCAATTAAATAAGATTAATTAATCACACTTAAAATAAAAATTAATTAAATAACAAACATTTACATACTAAAATAAATAATCAACACTAACCTAAACTTAAACAAAGACAAGGTTGAAACAAAGACACCATTGGACTCACAACAAGGTGACGAACTTAGGACAGGGACACTTCCTTATCAACTCCCTTTTCAACATCAAACCTGTTGGGTTTATGGGACACGCTCAAACCTGACAAACAGGTGGAGTCGGTGTCCAATACCTACATCCTACATAGAAACAAATGTCAAGTAGCATGTAAATCTCCATTGTAGACACACCATGAAAGGTAATCACAGGGTAGCAGGGCACTTGCGAGCAAGTGATGCCACTCTATCCTTTCACCAAGACTCACTAGCAAACACATCATTAACCATAGCAACATAGAATCACAACATCACCACATGTACATATATTATTAAATAAAACCATAACATAACCAAACAACATAATCACCATGTAAGGTATCATCAAACATCATAAGTAATGTCAAGTGTAGCAAACCAACCAAACTATGAATCCACACACAACCAAAACTGGTGAATTGATGACCATCACAAACCAAGTACAAAATCAACACAAAAGAATATCAACAACACAAGGGGTATCAGATCATATTTTTAACTCTTGCAAGAGTTTTCAATTATTTATCTTTCATGCCTTGACCAATTGTCATTATTATTCTAGAAGATCTTCATTCTCACAAAAAAAATCTAAAATTCAAGCACTTGAAGAAAATCTACACTAAATTCCATACCTAATATGAGATGTATCCAAATCATAAAGAAATTTTGATGTTGGTTTTGTCCTCAAGAATCCTATTGTTTGGAATCATTCTCCTTCTTAAACTTCAGAATCTCCTGCAATAGTAGAAAGGGGGAATACCATGGGCTATAATCAAATATATATATTTCTTGTAATTTTTGTGCAAGTGGATAATTATTGAAATATTCAAAGCTCTTGTTGTTCTTAAATTTTCCTAAGTGATAGAGCTCTTCAATATAAAAAAATTAAGATTTCTCTAATGATTAAAATAGGCATAAATATGAAAGAAAGATTAAGTGCAGTTTTTTTTATGGACTAAGAAAATTCCTAAAGATCCTAAAAAAAGAGCCAACTTGACTTAGCATGTTGATTGTAACAACCTACACTACAAATTTCCTCAATCACTAGCATTTGGACACATCCTTGACCACTTAAATTTGATAAGAATAACTCTCAAGTTAGAAATTATTCATATACTTTTGCTACTTTGGGTTGTGATTTTGATGTATGAATATAAACTTCAATAACCATAGGATCATCCCTCATGAGATACGAAGTTTTTTTTTTTTCAGTACAATAAAATCAAAAAAATTTATTTCTAATGATTGTGAAGGAGAAACAGATAATAAAAAAATTGTACCATTGGGTTCATCAATTTAGAGAATTATTCTTCTATTATCAAAAGGGGGGAAAATAAACCCCTCTCTACAAATAAATTCATCATTTAGTTCCTCAAGGCACCATTTTTTAATAAAGAGTTCATTAGATAAAATCCTCATGAAATTATTTTGGTTGATCACTCTTTGTTCACTACTCTTTTAATGCTTCTAACTCCTTAATTTCTCTCTACATGGTTTGAACAAGATGTGCTAACTCATGCTTGAACTCAAATTTTGAATTGTCAATGATCACCATTTTTAATTTTGATACATTCTAATCAATGTGTTACCATTTCCTCATCTCTTCATGCCATGAAGTTTTCATTAGGAAGATAGAGTTATGGTCAATTGTTTTAATTTATAACTAAACCAAGTATCATCTACAACCTCTTCATCATTGTCCTCATTGTTTGAATATTATTTTTTTAGCATCATTCAATACCCTTTATTTAACCATTTGTGTCTCTAACAGTTTATTTTCTTTATAACCACAAAGTTATGAAAAGTATCAATATTTTGTAAATGTTTCCCTTCGTTCCCAATATGCATTTCATTTAGTGAATCAAAAATTAGAGAGGAAAAGCATTGTAATGATGCTAAAATGACCTACATCATTG
>VDFB02130243.1:0-10131 GCA_007258455.2 Sequoia sempervirens | reverse complement strand
AAAAAAAATATCAATATTTGGATCCATTATTAGTATCATTATCCATTTTATATTCATTTCATATTTATATTTCATGCATAACCATTTTATAAATATTAATCCATCTCATTGAATCATTTATAAATCCATAATCATTAAAATATTTTATCTATAAACTCCAGGTATAAAATCCATTTGTGCATAATAGTATGATCAGTTAAAATATCCATGTATTAATATATTTGTATATTTACATATCCATTTGTATATTCTTATAAATAAATTCATATATTTATCCATTCTTGTTTACTTCATATTTCCGTATATATTTATCCTATATTCAGTTTCATTATTGATCTCCAGGAGAGATCTATTTGTAACCTTGGCTCCTCTCTCTATTTCTCTCAATCATACAACATTCAATGCATCTTTGCACCTTACATCTGCCTCTTGTATTCTTTGGAACAATTTCCTTTTTAATATTGCATTTTAGCATTTTTGCATTTTACATTTCAGCCTATGAGATAGCTGCATGTGGGCATTTTTAATTCATCATGTTTCCTTTTGATATTGTATATCATAATTTGTACTCTGTTATTTTGTAATCCCTCTCTATCTCACTCATAGCCTCTTGTGCAGTGGCTCAGGAGTAAAATTCTTTTTAGCAACACAAGATCTTGGATGATAAGAGGGCAATGGAGACAAAAATTCATTTGCATGCATGTGTGTTTAGTTAGTTTTTTTTTTTTTTTCATGTGTGTGTAGGTGGGAAAATACTCCATTGTTTGATGTTGGAATAAATGTGAATCTTCAAATTTGGATACCCATTTCCTTCGTCAAAATTTGGCACACCCGATGGGACATTTCCTGAGTTTGTCTATTTTATTGTTGCAAGCAAGAGAAATTGTGTGAAAAAAAAATAGCTCTTTTTCCTGGCTATGTGTTACTTTTTGCATGCATGTAGATCATTAGAAATGATAGATGCATTATGAAAAAGAAGGGATTCTCATGCTATCCTTGCGTAAGGAGGGGACATTCTTCATATCGTTGTCATAATCTGCTCATAAAAGATCACACATCTAAAAGATTACTGTTCAAGTTTAGGAATATCAAATTTCAGATTGTAGCAATCAGGTATTTAGCTTGATTCATTTGTGTTTGAGCATCAATGTTGGATATCTTTATATGGCTGTGAGAAAACTTTCATGGGTTTGACATTTTCTTTTTATAAGAATTGAATGTTTATCAGATTTTATAGCAATTAATTTTTTTCCAAAACTATATGCTACTGTGGATTATCATCAACAATTTGCTTGGGTTTTTATTTTGTTGTGCTTATAAATTCATTAGTACTTTTACTTTGAATCTTATTTGCATAATGTTTTTCAATATCTTTGAGTTGTCTCCCTGCCAGGGCACCTACTATTTTCTGCAAGTTTTGAGTTTGTAGAAAACAAAAGACTTTCCCATTTTGAATGTGCCCTTCAATCATGCTGCCCATTTTGAATATATTTTGCAATCACAGCTTGGCCATTTTGGACGTATCATGCAATCATGACTAGAGGTATTTTTTTATTTTTTGTTTTGTTTAGCTTTAAATTAGATTAAGTTTTGTGTTAGTTAATTTAAATTAGATTAGTTTTGTGAGCCTAATTTTAGATTAAGTTAGATTTGATTTTTAGTTCAAGTTTAGTTTATATTTAGATTCTAAATAAGATTTAGATTTAGATTTAGAGTTTTCTAATTTTGATTTAATTTAGATATTTAAATTTAGTTTTAGACACGAGTTTATATTTTTCCATTGTAGTTTAAATTTAGATTATTGCTAATCTAGTTAGATCTAATTTTAAATTTAAATTTTCTTAGATTTTTCTAATTTACTTAGATTTAGATTTAATTTTAGTTTTAAAATTAAATGTACTTTAGATTTAGTTTAGATTTAAAATCTATTATTTATTTATTTATTTAATAGATTTAAGATTTAATTTTTAATTTAGATTTTAGATTTGGTTTTAGATTTAGATCTTAATTTTTAATTTAATTTAATTTTAGATTTAGAATTAATTTAGATTTAGATTTAATTATTAATTTAATTTTAAATTTAAATTTTAGATTTAACTTTTTAGCTTTAGATTAATTTTAGGGTTAATTTAGATTAGTTAATTAGATTAATTTAGATTTTGACTAATTTAGGATTAGATTATTTTTTCTTATGAACTTTTAGATTAATGTATTTTTATGTTTTAGTTTCATTTTAATTTTGAGGCTAATTTAGTTAAGTGGGTTTCCTTTGCAGGTTTGCATGACAAAGATTTGAAAATCAAAAACCATAAACAAATGTTTGTTAAAGACCTGAATGTGAAATTACTAATGAATCTGATGTAGGACGTTTGTCGAGGACTTCATTTTGAAACTAATTATCTTTTAGATTAGAAAACATTTTGTTTGTTGTTAAAAAGAAAAACTATCTTCTTTCCACGTAGATTTGACTAGGGCATTAATAAACCACTGTTTGTTGTGCTTGTAAATATGGTAGGTATTATGCTCTCACCTTGTGCAAACTTGGTGATTAGAAATCTAGACCCATCTTTTTGTGTGTTAATCCCTTAGAGGGGTCTACCTAGAAAGAGGGAACGACTCCAACCAGTTTTTCACTTAGGCCGGTATATAAATGGATAAGACTAAACTGTTAAGTCCTCATGGTATGTAGGCCTTAACCATGTAATTTCATTCAAAATAGGGTACCTACCTTTTCTTGTAAAGGCATAAGAGCCCATAGTAGAGTGATTAAAGCCTTAAGTGGCTTGTTGGACGCTCACAAGGGGCCATCTCCCTGATTATTCACTAAGAACCACTATTTTAGTAGCCAAAACCCGTCTATTTGCTAGTGTAGGAGGTCAAACCTCTGAATCCATCCCACATATTCATTGTTCTTAGTAGAGATGAAGATTTTTTCATGGGAGATTCATGAGAACTCGAATCTTGGTTGACTCGAAGTTCAGTGAGTGTTGTGGAGAGGAGCTAGTGTGGATAAGATTCTAATTCATCTACTAAGAATAATTGTGGCTGGTTAATCCAAGTGGGAACCCAACAAATATTGTCCTTGCTAACACTAGGATTGTGCATGATTGTTTTCATCTTGAAATCCAACTTTTTCTAGTGTAGGGGCACCAAAGCAAATTCATGTTACAAATGAGGTCTTTTGCTAAGTTTTGGTGTGTTGAGTCTTGTTTGAGTCCAATAAGGTCATAATAGACCATGTTAAATGTAATTTGAGTCATTTTGGTTGGTTTAGAGTTTATATGGTCATATTTTTTAATTTTGTAAATGTTGTCATTTAAAAAGTGCAAAAATGCAAATTATGGGAGACCAACGGTCATGGGAGTTTAAAAGTTGGTTTTGTTGGTTGTGGTAGTTTTTTTTAGTTGGGAAAAGATTAAATATTTTTGAGTATCTCGATGTAAAGGCTTCGAAGGAATTTTTGTGAAGAAATCAATAAGAAAAGACTCTTCTTTCTATGTTATTTTCTGGTAAACCTGTTGTTCAGTCCTTTGTATAGGTTGGTACTGAAGGTTTCTTGATCAAAATTACATTGAATTGGATAGAGTGGATTAAGATCAAATTAGATCTTAATTGACTGGATTTCATCATGGGAGAAGCATTTTAGGAGAGATTTACTAAATTTAGTATGTAGAACCCAGTTTGAGGGTTTGTAAGCATTTAAAAATGGATTAACACTTATTCCACCATTGGAATTTATTGTAACTTGGTGGAATGGGTGGTCTAGGGTAGGTTTAGGTTTCTATGAGGCTTCAAGAGTAGGGGAGGATGTTTAAGTGATTTTGTGTCATGCCCTAGTTGGGTTTTCATTGATTTTTGGTGCTAGGTTGATGGTTAAATGATGGAGTGTGCATAAACAGCAGTGTTAAAAATTGGGAGATGGTTAGAATAGCTCATACGAAGACCCTAAATAATATTTTTGAAGTGTTGGAAAAGTGATTGGAGTTTTGGAATGCATATTTTCAATAAACCCCATGAAAACCTAGCCTTAACAAGCCTAAATGAGGGTTTGGCATTTGGATGTCTTTGTGGGCATATCTTCTATTGAAAGTTGTGGATTTTAAATGTTTGTAGCCTAGTAAAGGAATTTCCATGGAATTTTGGGGTTGGGAGAGAGTTTAAGTGAGTGTTGCTTTGTAAAAGTGGGCTAATTATGCCTCTATTCAGCATACCAGTCCTTTTTAGAGGATGATGTTCCAAAACAAGTGCTTGTACAAATTTGATATGTTAAAGTAGAGGAAAATGGGTATCTAGAATGCCAATTGGTTGATGGGTTTGAGGTCTCTTCTGAGAGATATGAATGGAAGTCTTTGTTTGCAATGGTACTAGAAGGATAAGCAAGAATTGTGAGAGAATGCTAAGATAGGGTTTTGGTGATTGAGAAATTTGTTGAAACACCTTGAATTGTGTTTGTTAGTGGTTTTCCTCCCTTCTCTGCATCAAGTGGTATCAAAGCTTAGGTATTAGATCTTTTGAAGGTGAAAATTTGTAGATTGAAGAAGGAAAAGTGGGAAGTTGAAGAGACAAGATGCCTCCAAAAGGGAAAAATGTGGCTAGAGAAATGAGTGAATTGAATGACAAGAATGCTAGGGAGATGAGAGAGCTAAAAGAGAGGCTTACTGCTTTGGAAACAAGGTAGAAAAGAGATGTGGACATAAGTGATGAGAGTGACTCCTTTGAAGAAGAGGAAACTGACAGTGAAGGGGAAGAGGAATTGGATCCTGATGATTAGAGGATGGCTAAGTTGTTAAGAGCAATCAAGGATGATAGACACAAGGTGAAGATTGATCTTCCTAAATATGGAGGTAATCTTAATGATGAAGAATTGTTGGATTATATTGTAGCCTTGGACAACTACTTTGAGTGTGAAGATGTCTTGAAGAGAAAAGGGTGAAGATTGCAAAGACAAATTTGAAGGGCCATGCACTATTGTGGTGGGATTATGAGCAATCTGAGAGAAGGAAGAAAGGTAAATCAAAGATTGTTTCTTGGGACACAATGGTGGCTAAAATGAAACGTAATTTTCTCCCTTCTAATTATGTTGTTCAAATGTTTAGAAAACTTCAAGGTTTGAAACAAAAAGAAATGGACGTTAAAACATTTACTAAATAATTTTACAAGTTGAGCATAAGGATAGGTCACATGGAAGATGAAGTGGAAAAGATTGCTAGGTATTTGAGTGGATTGAGATTTAACATTCAAGATGAACTAACCTTAGAAAATCCAAGAACAGTTGAGGAGTGTTACCAAATGGAAATAAGGGTTGAAGAAAATGTTAAGAGAAGGAAACATAAATAAACTAGGGGAAAAGGCAACACTTCAAGAGAAAGAGGTTCATTTTCTACTCCAAGACAATCAAATGAAAGCCAAGAAGATGCAAACAAAGGCCTAGAATGAGTTATTGATCAAAGAAGTGGCTTTAGAGGTGGTAGATCAAGCTTTAGAGGTAGATTTGGAAGTCAAGGAAGGGGATCGAGTGGATTCACAGCTAGGTGTTATCATTGCAATCAATTTGGCCATCAAGCATGGTAGTACAAGGAGGAACAAGCTTCTAGTTCATATGGTGGTGAAAGGAGAAGTGAAAAGAGAGTACAAATGGTGCAAGAAGATGAAGATGAGAGTGTAAACTCTCCAATGCAATATGCTACTCCAAAAGTTAGAGAATCATTGATGGTGAGAAGAAAACTCCTAAAAGCATCCAAGGAGAAGGAGATGACTCAAAGAAGGAGATTATTCAAGACCAGATGCAGATGCAAAGGTAAGGTATGAAAAGTTCTAGTAGATTAAGGGAGCACTGATAATATGGTTTCTAATGAAATGGTAGATAAACTAAATTTGGAGAAAATTCCTCATGAAACACCATATAGAGTAGCTTGGTTGTGTAGCTAAGGGAATTTTCCTAAGGTTAGTAGATTAAAAGCAAAAACACAAAAACCCAAAGCAATAATGAAGTGCAAAAGAAATAACATGAAAACTAATGAAAGATCTCACCCAAAAGTCTTCATTCTCCATGGCTGACCTCCATTATACCTTCTCAACTTGCTAACAATATGGTATTTCCCTCATATTTTATGTGAGCAATCTAATGACTATTCCAAGCCTTAAGCAATTTTTGAAGGATTTAACCTAAATGACCCCACAAATGCAACTAGCAAACTATGAAGTATGCAAAAAATAGCCTAAAATGACAAGATAGCAAGAGCATGAGATGACAAAATATGAGCATGAGGTGACAAAATGAGGCTAAAATTTCCTTTTTATATAAAATGCAATTTTAGATGAATGGCTAGGATTAAAAGTTGACAAATTCCCTAGAATCAATGGTCAAGATTCAATGTGGCAACCCACAATTAGGGTTAGGGAAACATCAGGAAAAATTTAAAATGAAAGGACATGATTGATTTTTAGAAAATCAAATCAAGGGTTGACAATGCATGTGACAAGAGATAAGATTGGCACAGAAAAAGGGAAAGCTAGAAAAATCAAATAATATTAGCAAATACTTGATTTATGGAAGAAAATTACTAATTTGAATTTAGAATGACTTAGAGACAGTGAAGAATTAATTTGAATGGTTTGATTTAAAGAGACATTTATTTAAAAATGGGGAAAATGTCATAGGGACTATACCAAATAAAATTAAGAATTTATTTAATTATAAGAAAATGAAAGAATTAATGATGTATTTAAATAAATAAATAAAAATCTACTTATTTAAATAACTCCAGAAGACATAATGGATTAAAAGATACCAAATAAATTCAACGAATTTATTTAATTATAGAAAGGACTGAAAAGCATTAGTGATGTATTTAAATAAATAAATAAAAATTTATTTTATTTTAAATAATCAAGAGGAATAAAAAATTGAATTAATTTTGAATAGTCAAAGGTGGACAAGAAGACTTAATTAAATTAATTAATTATGTTAAGAAGAAATTATGAAAAGTGGAACTTGCAGGCCTAAGTCATTTTTATGTGTCTACATTTTTCCCCTCTTTATCATAATGCAGCCTGCCGCATTGTGACAAAGAAAATTTAGTCAAAAATATACAGCAACGAAGGTATGGAGTATCTATGCCCCCTTGGGAAAATTTTCAAATTTTGGCTGAACGACAAAAAAATTTGGAAAGCATCCCAATAAGCCAATTTGATGACAAAAAGAACGATGGCACAGATGGTTTTAGATTTTGAGGAGTTTAAATCAACCAAAGGGGTGCTCAAATTTGATCAAAAGAGCCTCCAGTAATAACCTTGAGGGTAAAACTCTAATTTTTACTCTATAAATAGGTTGAAAATGGGTGAAAAGTCATTTCGTTTTCATTTCACCCTTTGCAAATTTGAGAGCATAGAGCGAAGAGGACTTTAATAGCAAAGATGGTGATTTTGGTGACCGAGTACCACGGGGAGATCATTTGGACATACAGACGACCAGAGGGCTTGGAGCTAGCGGTAAGTGCATCTAACCTACTTTTTCATTTTATCATTTTGTGTGTCATTTTTAAGGTTTTAGGGAAATGAACGAATGCACCACAACACATATGTGTGCACATAAGCCACATTTACATTCTCATTTGATGCATTTGATGCATCACGACACAAATGCATTGGGTCCTTAGGATAGGTTAATTAGGTATGATGCATTTGTGAAAGACTAAGACACATTTTCCAATTCACACCACAAATGAGGGGTGTAATGCCGCATTTGAAAGATTGCAACGCATTCACAAACTCAAAAGACACATTTGAATGAATCGATGCATGTGACAAGAATTGTGACACAAGTGCCATGTCTAGATGCAAATGTGAGCCAGAACAACACAAATGCTTGGATCGCGATGCAAAGGAAGTATGGAACGATGCAAATTCCCCGAAAGCACCCACATAAATGAAGTTAATGCAATGTATGTGACTTTGAATTTGACCAAGGCTAACTTTGTTTAAGTTCAGATTTTTAAATGCTTTTGAGTTAGACAAATGGTAATGGTGATTTTCAATAAGGTGCTAATGCGTGTTTTGACATGTGCAAAGACAGTTAGCGCCTATTTATACACAAGAGAGCAAACCATCCACTTATGGATTCTAGGACTAGTTGTGGGACAAGGAGCGATGGCGACTAATGTGACTGCGACTATACTATGTTGCCTATATGCCCATTGTCCAAGGAAATAGGGGACTATTGACTATTAATTTCTAGAGAGATGGCACTTAGATCCATGTTCCTTTTACTTGTCGACAAGGTATGTGCAGATCATGATGGGCCAAAAAGTGGCAATATGATGGGTATATGGTCGATGACTTTTTTACCCAAAATTCATGAAATGAAAAGGGTTTTAAAGGAAATTTTACCTTCCACCAACATAAATTATGCTTTACTTTTAATTTAATAAGTACTAATATTCATTTTCTATTCAAATACTTACTGTGTCCTAATCTATAGATTGATTGAAAACATCTATAACTTCAAAATGGTATCACATTTTTGAATCCAAAATATGCATCACATTCTATGCTTTCACACACTATAAAATTAAAAAATAAAAGTTGAATTTTATTAATTTTTGACTAAGTTAAGGTGGTCGTGACATAATGCATTTTTTATATTTTTAAAAATTTGTAATAAAATTTCATAATTAATTGTATTCTAGGAAAAAAAATTACAAAAATATGCATCACATCATGACATGAGTCCTCTACTTATATATAAAATCTTATAAAAAAATATTATCATGTTATTGTGCTTAGGGTGGTCAGATAGGCACCTACTTTTTTTTCCCTAAAATTTAAGTACTACATCAAAATTTCAAATTTTCACCTAATAGATTTCATTTTTTTAAACAAACCTAGTAGTTTAGAAACTACATTCAATTTGCCACGATTCTATTCTTGCATATATTTTTTGAAATAATATAGATAACTTATTCAAATTTTAAGTCAAGTTGCCTAACTCTGATTTTTTGATTTTTTGCCACTTTAGTTAAGGTCCTTTTTTTCTATGATGATCCCGCACATACTGGAGTAGTAGAGGCTACAATGACACTTGAGGGCGTATACCATATTTTGCGCCTACAAATCCAAGAAGAGCAAGTCATATATAATCCACACCAGGGGTACCAAGCATTTACATCATATTATCATGATGAAACTAGTGTAGGATTGGGGATTAAGGGGTATGAGATCCGTTGGGAGTTCATGGCAGAGCACTACCCTTAGTTCGATGCCCTATTGGTGACATTGATTGTAGGAGTACTGATACCCAACTGACAAGGACACAAATTTCCTATTGGCTGGGGTGATGTGCTAGTGGGGATGAGATGAGAAGAGATTGTATATGCCTGGGGACCATGCTTGCTAAGGATGCTATACCATCAGCTACATGAGGTTGCATATAGGAGAGCACAAAGTATTGGTTGT
Organism: Sequoia sempervirens; assembly: GCA_007258455.2. Taxonomy (NCBI): domain Eukaryota; kingdom Viridiplantae; phylum Streptophyta; class Pinopsida; order Cupressales; family Cupressaceae; genus Sequoia; species Sequoia sempervirens. The sequence goes on along the minus strand of VDFB02130243.1, from coordinate 678 downwards.
GGGATGATGCTACTTATGATCTAGGTGTGGGAGCACGTCACTATCTTCTATCCACCAATCCAGAGACCATAGTTGGAAAATGGTATGCCATATGCATATTATTATGCAGGCGCATTACAACAGACTAGGGTCGAGAAGACAAGTTGGTGGTGACACTAGATTAACACTATGGTATCGTTAATCTAGAGGTCATATAGGGACTACGGTCTATGGGATGACGAGGCCGACCAATTGAGTTTTTGTAGATAATACATATATCTTATTGGCTAGATTTTTCAAAGCGAGGTCATTATTGAGATGTACCTACCACAACAGGTACTATGATAGTTTAGTGAGTATCAGGGTGTTCCCATGGGTACAACAGAGTACACCAGGTCATCGTGAGAGTCTACATGGGGTCTGGCAATTTTGGTTCCATTCGTACAGTAGCAGGTTGATGGGTTAGTGGCTCAGCATTGGGGATGGAGAGGGGGTCTTGTAGATCTAGGGACTACAATGGATTTCAATCTATGGTGGAAAACTCATAGACCAGTCCCCTTGATAGATCCTGATAGACTGACACTAGTGGACAGGAGATCAGTGATACCAAGGATACAACGAGGTGGGAAGGGAGACAGAGGCAGAGGCAGGGACAAAGGAAGAGGCTAAGGTACAGATAGAGGCAAAGGTGGAGGGAGG
>VDFB02130242.1:0-20611 GCA_007258455.2 Sequoia sempervirens | reverse complement strand
GATATACTCTGAATGCCGTGTGATGATTGGAATCTCAAAATAACTGACAAATTGCCCTGAATTTCACACTTACTAAAAATAGTAAGTACCCTGGAATTCAATGAAATTTGGCTGGAGGCCTGCTGGATGTCTGCTGACAACAACGTTAAGTTCAATTTTCAATTTCTCACTTTACTTGACCTTGAACTGGCCAGAAAAGATGAAACCCTAATTTTCAGACTTGGCCAATATTTCGCGTTTAAGCTCAATGACGGACACAACCCCCCGAAAGACGGACACCAGAAAAGAGACAGAGCGAGAGAGAGAAGAAAACCCAAGCCAAAAGACCGGAACGGAGCAAAAATTAGGGGGTCCCCATCTGAATGGGGCGATGTGTGAAAAGGTCACAACAGTCCCTTTAATCTCTTATTTGCAGTGGGTTGTTCTTTAAGAGTACCAAAACTGAGCGGTTCTCTACTACAACGTTGGGATTAGATGGGGGCAAAGGAGGCTTCATTCCTTGAGATCTTCTCTTTGGTAAATAAGGATTTGCTCTACGGTTTGCTGCTTCATTTGCTAGCTCGTGCTCATTAATCTATGCTATTACTTACTCTAATGGTATAGGTGCATTAGGCTTTCTAGGTCAAGCTTTGATGCCTTGTTCAACAAGGCTACACAAGTGGATTTTGCTGGACTATATGAACTTGAATACTTGACATTACACCCCCTACAAATCCAAATTTACCTCCCATCGCTTGGAATTGGCTCTATCATATCAACATACTTCCAAAGAGGAGAACTTGGGTTTGTTTTGAATTTAGGTTGGCTTGTGTAGCTAGAACTAGCTGTCATTGTAATTCCTATGGAAACAAATTTGATAAGCAACACATTCAAAACAAATAAAAATTATATATATATATAAACTAACTCTTTAAATATATTAAGCATTGTATAAAAATCAGAGGAAAACAAGAGAGTTTGTTTGTAAAACAGAAATGTAGGAAAAAACACAAAAAACTTACATCTTTTAAAAAAATTTCTTCTATGATCTTGGCAGCTAATGGACAGTTGCATATGCATAGGAATAGCTATGCAACTGCTTTGGAACCTTTAATGGTTAATCTTCATCTCTTGTTGTTGAATGACAAGTAAGAATAAAAGTTCAGCAAGAAAGAATGTCATTTGTTTTTTGCAATCAAAATGAGCTAAAATGAGTTTTTTGGTGTTTGAAATGCTTTATTGATGCTTTTAGGGTTAGGGATTTGTTTTAGGGTTTCATAGTCAAAGTCAAAGGTGAGAAAATCATTTTAAAAAAATGTCCAAAAATTGGTGGGTTCATTGTAGATTCGTGTCGGGTCTTCTAGATCCTCCATGGGTTCATGTAGGACAAACCCATAGATGTCTACTTGCTTCTTGTTGGAATCCATAGAATGATTGGACCAAGCTATACATCCAATTCGAATTGGACCTAGATCCAACCACTAAATAGGCAAATCTTGCAACATGGCTTATTTTAGGGATAGGGATGTGGTTTGTGTTAAAGCTGAATTAAATAATAGTATTTTATTCATGAAAGTAATCTCCCGAGAGTTATAAACAAGAGCTAAGAACACATTGTAAAAAAAGGCGGGGGGGAGAGAAAATTTCATTTTCATTGCTCATTAGAGGATAGGAGCTAGAAGTTAGAGAAGTATTTGCCCAAGAGGAGAAGAAGAATAGAAGCAAGCTTATGCTGCTGAAATCTTCCTTCGAATCAAGGCATGCTATTGTAGTCATCCTAGCTGAAGAATAAGTAGCAATGAAGTTTTGTGTTGACTTTTTGTAATATCTACCTTCAATGTTTTGAAACAACTTTGTTTGTTTCATTAAGTGTTCACTTACCTTTCATGGTCTTATTGTGTTATTGAATCAACCTTTTGAAGATGTGATATTGATGATCTTTGCTTTAATAATCAAGTAAAGCATTACTGTGAAATCTTATTATAGTTTAATAGTGCAAAAACAAAAAACCTCTTTGGTGAGGTGTAATGTCCCTTTTCTAGGACACTTCAGTTCGTTGGATAGTTAGCCTATTCAGTGGATTCTGCAGGCTAATGAGTTAGGGTTAGGGAATCCTTGGAGACAGTTGTATCCAATAGTTGGCATTGACTGTTATTCTACTAAGCTCTGGTGGGTGAGATGTGTGGAGCATCACTTTCTGGCGTGGTCTTGGTTGATTTCTTCTATACTTACTATTTTTAGTATGTCAGTTTTGGGCACCGACAGGGTTAGTTGTCAGCATTTCTATTTTTAGCTATGTCGGTGGAGGCATTTAATGTCAATATCTAAATTTTTAATATAGTCCAATATTTTAATTTAAATAATGATACTTAATAAAGTTAAATTAAATATTTAACTTTAACGTTATTTAATATTATAAAGTGACTTTATGAAGGGGTACTTTTGGGAGACATAAGAAGTCATTTTAAATTTAATAAAGTATTCCCTAAAGTTGGACGCCTCATGTGGAGAAGTAAGAAAGCATTTAAAATTTAAATTAAAGTGCATTTAATGCTAAATAGGGCATGGGTTTTGGAGAGCCATACAAAAGCATTTTGGAAGCTCATCTTGGGAGGATGCTTGACTTGATATTTTGGTATTCTTCTTTGCTGAAGGAGCTGGTTCTTCTTCAAGGTTTGTGAGGACAAAATTCCTTATAGGCAATATTCTCCACGTTGTTGAAAGACACAATTTGGAGGATTTCTTGGTGGTTTCATACAGGGATCACAATTGGTTTTCATTGTTTACTTGCATCTCGGCTTTGGAGCATGTGATATTCATTGCTGATTCAAGAGAGACAGATTGGAAGACTTTGGAGAGTTTATTGTTGATTGTTTTCTCTCCTTTGCTGGCCATGCTACTCTCCTTGCTGGGCGCTAGGGTTTGGAGAAAGTTGATTGCTGTTTTGAGGGCATCTAGGGTTGGAGTGCAGATTTACATCATTTCTATGCATTTATACTCAGTCTTGGAGGGGTGGCGTCCATTTCTAGGAGCTTACAGGAGCTGGTTGCAAGTACAGAAAATTATCAAAGTCCATCAATTTTTTTGGATATGTTTGAAAAAGATATGTAATGCTATTTGATGATCTGGATTGCTCTTAAATTTGAAGAAATTTGTATTTTCAGATCAGAAATAAAATCTGGAATTTTCCGCTACATGTATTTCTGAATATTGTCATACATCTGAGTTATTTAGTTGCTGCAAGTTACTTTATTATCTGCGCTTTATTTGTTGTCTCAAAACCATCTCAAAAACCATTTCCAAAACAAACCAAAAAGAAAAAAGGCAGAACAGGGCAGCATATTACATGAGGGAAGGAGTTCTTCAAGAATTACAAATACATAGGTCAAGTTTGCTTTCAAATAATTTAATCTTAATGCAAAAAACCCCAAAGAACAAATTATGTAGGCTTGTTCACTGTTTTATATTTAGGAGTAGATTAAATCAAGGAGCTTCCTCTCTGAATTTGAAGAGAGCATTTCCTCATGCACTATGCTATTTTGTGTTGTCAAAAAAGTGACAAATTAAAACACCAACAGTAAGAAAGTTGGAGATAATGTCGTTGAACTTAATCTTCCAACTTATCTTGGTCTGCACTCAATTTTCAATGCAAAACTCTTGTGTCTTTGCTTCTCACCTTTATTGGATACACTAGATGTTATAGAAGTACTTCAGCAAATTGAGGTCAATCTTGACTTCAGCATTTTGACAGAAGAGGATTGAGTCATTAACACTTTGGTTAAATGCATAGTAAATCAAGAGATTCCTCTTTCTGAGACTTAAAAGTCAAGTCAAGTTCCTCCCCAAGTGAAATAGTTCACCAAAGCCCAAGTTGTTATCAAATTCTCAAATCTTTTTCCATAACTTGCTTCAAGGAGAGGCAACCAATCCAAGAGGATTTGACACTTTGACTGACTCACAGTGAAATGCTGGTACTTTATGTCCCATGCTGTCTTCGCCACAAGCATGAGGACTCTTTGAAGAGCACTTGGCAATATCACAGAGCTTTGACTCATTTTCATTTATGCTACATAGCACCAGCAATGTCAGCCTTTTTCTGCAGAGTTGTTTTCTAGTGTTTCCAAAAATGACAAAAGTGGTCGTGTTTATTGTAGCTGCCATGTTCTCCCTTTATCTTTCACACTTGTATATTAGTGTAATATGGCTATTTTTTGATAGCAATAAACAAATATGCATAGATAGACATTTAGTCTTATACACTTGAGCAAGGTTGGGTGTTAGGTCAACTTGGAGGTAAAATTGGTTGGATATAAACCTCTTGGACGTGGCTTTAAGATTAATCCAAGATATATTGATATTGTTGAATGTCCAAAGGATTGGAACATACAAGCTTTTTGAGTTTACAAGTTCTTATAAGAACATCCATTCATATTATACACTTGAGCAAGGTTGGGTGTTAGGTCAACTTGGAGGTAAAATTGGTTGGATATAAACCTCTTGGACATGGCTTTAAGATTAATCCAAGATATATTGATATTGTTGAATGTCCAAAGGATTGGAACATACAAGCTTTTTGAGTTTACAAGTTCTTATAAGAACATCCATTCATATTATACACTTGAGCAAGGTTGGGTGTTAGGTCAACTTGGAGGTAAAATTGGTTGGATATAAACCTCTTGGACATGGCTTTAAGATTAATCTTGGACATGGCTTTAAGATTAATCCAAGATATATTGATATTGTTGAATGTCCAAAGGATTGGAACATACAAGCTTTTTGAGTTTACAAGTTCTTATAAGAACATCCATTCATATTATAAAAAAGATGACAGTTTGACACTAGACATCCCAATTTGCTTGCTGTAAAAATGGGTGAAGTCATGGGTAATAGGGTTGTTATACAGTACTTATATTAGATCCATTTTTGACATTTACGCTTTTACAAATGTCTAACCGAGTTCTAGATTTAAGCACTCATTTATTGCTGAAAGGAAATTGTGGTAATTGCTTAGTGTGATGTCCCTGCCATAAATTGTAGCCTGTCTTAAGTCATTAATCGCTGACCAAAGAAAGTGACAATTCAAAGGGGTATCGATGGAAATTAATGAAGGAGAATTGTTATTGCAACGACTCCATAAAGAAACCTATAATTAATAATGAATAGAGTTTAAGGGCAGCACTTGGGTGAAAGGATGTGTCCCTTGTTGGGATAACCAATGAAGGGATGTGACTCTCCCCACCATGGGAGATATAAAAGGGGAGAACAAATGAGTGGGGAGAGGCATCAAGTGGATGAGATAGGAAATTGGAAAATAAAAAAAGAAATTGAGTCATAAAGGCAGAAATAAATGTTGTTTTCAGCACTAATAATATTGTGAGATAAGTTTAAGAATAATATTATATTACAAATAAATAGATGCATAGATATACCCTGCAGAAATTAAGTGATTGCTATTTGTAAGTAATTTAATTGCATTTCCCTTTAAGAGTATTTAATAGCAAATTCATACAGCTAATTTCTATAAGTAATCAGTTTTCAATTTATTAGAAATGGCTTGCAAATAGGAAGGACAGCTAGCCTTTCAGGTTCACGAGAGGTGAAGTAGCGGCCTTTACTTCATCAAGCACGCCACTCCAAGGTGTAGGCTCATGGGTCGGGAGGCGTATGAGTGCTCCTGAGCTTGTTGAGGAAGGTGGTCTTCATGCATCTTATCAAGCATGCCTCCCCAAGATGGATGGATTGGAGATCCTGCCATGCTCGTGGGTTGGGAGGCGAATGAGTGCTGATCAAGGAGGATGGTGCGCCTCCAAGCTGGATTGACAGATGGAGTGGACCTGAGATCCTACCATGTTCATGGGTCGGGAGGCAGATGAGTGCTCCTGGGCTTGAAGGTCTTCTCAAGTATGCCACCTCGAGATGGATTGACAGGGATCCACCCATGCTCTTGCAATACAAGGACAACCATCCTTGAGATTGAGGTTTGTGAACATTTCCAACGAATTCCTAATACGGTTACTATAGGAATAGCCTTGGAATAATTATTAATGCTATTGATGTATTTTGGTTTATGTGGATTTGTATGTTATCACAAAATCTTGATATTTACTATTAGGGCTTGTAAATTTAGATGTTATCATATATTCTTCTTAATGATTATTAATATTATTGTAAGACCTAAACCAAGATTTTCTTAAATTGTGTATTACATTTGATAATATTTTTATGAATTTAGGTTTGTAAATGAATTACTTGCTTAGACTTAAGCTGGAATTGGTATTCTAGGGCAGAAATTGGGAAGATCCCAAGAAGGGACATTACAGTTTGCTTAGGGGATTATGTTTGAAGTCATACATAATTATGTGATGATTTTGTAGGATTCACAAGAGCCCATCTCTAGTGAATGTGAATGGTCCACTAAGCACTCATTGCATCTAGTTGCTTACTTCTTAATGATTATTGTAGGACGTAAACCAAGATTATCTTAAATTGTGTATAACATTTGATAATATTTTTATGAAGTTAGGTTTGTAAATGAATTACCTGCTTAGACTTAAGCTGGAATTGCTATTCTAGGGCAGAAATTGGGAAGATCCCAAGAAGGGACATTACAGTTTGCTTGGGGGATTATGTTTGAAGTCATACATAGTTATGTGATGATTTTTGTAGGATTCACAAGAGCCCATCTCTAGTGAATGTGAATGGTCCACTAAGCACTCATTGCATCTAGTTGTTGATCATAGGGGTGAAGAACTAGTATTTCTTGGGAGGTCACCTGTCTATATAGTTTATCCCCAAGCTAGATTATATATCAATCTTTGTCACTCGATAGTGTTCGTTATGCTGGACACTTGAAATCTACCATATTATTTTTGGCACTATCTAGCTGAATCATAGAGGAGAAATTAAAAAAATGAGAAGGATACTGAAATTCAAAAACATCTCTGATTATCCTGGGAAAGATACTTGTATTTTTCATGTTTAGAAAATTGTGTTTGAAAAAGACAGCTTTAAGCAGACAAATAGTTCTAGAATTTTTTTTAATTAACCATGGTTCTGTGTGTAGTCTGTACATAAGAAGCCAATTTTTAATGAAATAACTAATTTTTCTTCTCATATACCTATTTGCCTGCAATTGTGACAATCCTGTCTCAAAGTTTTTTTATGGATGGTGGAAATTGATGCTGAAGCACACAGACAAATTAGTTCATATTTAGCTTTGTTCTTCAGCAAATATACAGAGGGCTTTAAAATCCACCATGTAAGCCATTTTGATGGATGGACAGAGAGCAAAAATTTAAGACTTGAATGATCATTGATCTGAATAGTTATAAGTTATTTACTTCTAAGCTAGTATAAGAAATAATCTGTTTGTTCTACAGACTTTTGACATAGAAACTGTGTACCTTGCCCTCTTGCTTGACTCTTTTTTATGGCACACTTTTAAGATACACTGACTTAAAACTTGAAGTCATGAATTTGTAATTCGGATTTCTTAAAGAATGAGACAGTAAAATAGAAATTCAGGTATATCCTGAATGCACACTACTGTGTAGTGTGTTCTAGATGAGATATTGCTATACAATCAACATACCATAATACTGCTGTCAGTTGTTTAGCATCAGCAAAACCAGTTCTAAGAACTCATTTCTAAATCTTTCAAAGTGCAAATTTTGTTTCTTGTGAAATTTTATACTTGTCAAGGATTTTGGGTTTTCTATTTTTTGTTTGTTTACTTTCTAGAATGCAATAGCTACATTTATGTTGAATCTAAATTAGTGGAACTTCATGCTCCAGATACACAAGCACTTGTAACAGAAGGTGAAGTTCACTTTTACTGCAAGAATTGTTCAGCAAGGCTTACTAAAGAACCTCTTAGGTAACTTCTCACCTAAGATTGGTAATTTTATCTGCCTAGATGGAGGCTAAATAATTATCTTTTACTCTATTTGATAATATGTGGTGCAAATTGTATTAATGTTGTTAGAAACTTAAGTGAGGAATTAACATATATAAAGCTTTTTGGAATCTTCACAGTTGATACCTAGGTGGGTGTCCATACTAATGACTTTTTTTATTTTAAAAGATCTGTTGAGCAACATTTTTCATTCAAAGCACTTGAAAACATGGCTTCTCAGTAGAAATGGTAGAGAGTTGAACCTTGAAACACAATTAAAATAAATGAATGGTCGAAAAGCATTTCTGAAATTGACTGGAATGCTATCGGCTCTCTACAAAATGTTATATGGCTCTTTGTTCTCAACTTTACTATTTTTTGTGCCGTTTGGTGTCCATTCTCATATGTTGGTAATGAAGATTATTTCCATGCTATTTTCTTTGTTCTTTGGCATACTAGAACAGCCAAGATTTAAGTTAGCTTTTGTTATATATATATATGTAAAATTATTTATATATATCTACACACACAGTAGCTCAGATTCTAGTTCGAAAATTTGGACTGAGCAGCCCAAAATTGGCAAATTCGGACTCAACAGCCAACAAAAATACATAAAGAGAAAACAGAAATTAATGCATTTAGAGAACATATAAGGCTATTCTGATTATTGATTTGTCATAATCAAATATTACATATATCATATAATCCTCAAATGCCCAAAATTTGAAATTCCAAAGTTTCAAAGTCATACAATACATTGTATTACTACAAAGTTATAAATGTTTATAATTTATAATTGATAATATATATGTCAGAAAACAGCCAAATACAATTTACCTCCTCATGCTCCCCTTCCTAGTACTAGTACTTTCAAGCTTCAGATTAGAAGGTAAATTGGAATCATCATGAGTAGTGAATGATTCCTTTAGTATGTCTTCCTCCACTACCTTTGTTGCTGCTGCTTGTCTCTCCAATCCAACAAGATCTTCATCAATGAACATGATATCTGTTTTTTTGGCAGTCCAATCACCAAATAAATTGATGTCATGCAAGCCAATGGTATCATGAGAAGGACCCTCCACCTTTTTGGTTTGAAGGATAAGGTTGTCCTGGACAAAGACAGTGTCAGTAAGGTGCTTCTGGTCAACTTGTTTCTCTTCCTGGTGTGAATACTTTCAAATAAGCTTGTATTATGTCACAACCAAAAGCACTACAAGGTTGGGACACAACACATATAGCTAGCCTTGAAGATCTGGTGTGCCAACACCATAAATCTCCCACCACAAATTTAAAAATACAACATTTCAAATAAATATAAGTAAAAGTTTAGAATTTAAAACTTTCAAGTTTCCAGTATTAAGCTAAAAATTAAAGGATTGATTTTTTCCTTGGTTGTTGGTTTCCCTCCAAATAGCTTGAGGTGAACAGTAGAGCCTCTCCTTTGCACTCTTGTAGACCTTCAGCTCATCTAGAGATTTGTCTTTGATGTCTTCATATGTTGCCATCCTCTCTATGCATGAAGTCCGTCCTACCATGACTTCCTAATGAGCCATAAACATATCAAAGATGTAAAATTTTAGGTTTAGGTAGTACAGCAAGGCATGTATTGGGTAGTGGTATATATATATATATATATATATTTTATACCATTATTGTAATATAAAATGGCCTTATGGCCCTACATGCCATCTCTATTCACCAAACATAGAACATTGACCAAAGTTGCTGTCGTCTAGAAAATTAAAGTATCATATCTAAATTGTTAGAAAATTAAAAGACAATAGCTAAACACAAAAAAAATAGCAAATACATCATGCCCTATAAAACTTATGTTTGTAATTATTATTTACCTTGAGTATCTCCTTTGAATTTTTTTTAGGTTAAATAGTTGAGGCTTCTATTAGGGCCTTCGCCCATAAAATTTCAGAAGACTACATTTAACCTAGTCTCCTTTTTATATGATATTTGACAATCATTTGGGAGAGGATCTTTTCTTTGATTTTGCTTTTTGGTGGGTTACAGTAGTCCAACGCCGTTTCTTATGAAATACATCCTCCAATTCCACTTCCTCCTCTTCCTTCTTGCTCCCCTCCCATGAAAAATCCTCAGTAGAGGAAAATAAATCGAACCCTTTAAGCGCTCGTAACAAACCTAACACTCTACCTCATTTTCCAAGGAAACAACCATAAGTTTCAACATCACATCCTTTAGCAGATCAGAACGCATTGCATTGCTACCTCTCATAGGGACCTCCATAGACTTCAACAAATCTTCCACCTGTGGAGATAAAAAAGAAGCAGGTTTAACTTGGTCCTATGTGCAGGATGATGAAACACACACCTATATTAAGAGTGGGGTATAAATCTTTGTACAAATTCTTAGGTACCAACCCACTGGAAACTCCAATCCCCACCACTGAGCACCAACTCAGCAAGTGGCTCCAATCTCTTCTTAATAAGAGGCACCAACCTCTTGATCTTCTCCAAAATAATATGTTACTTCTTGAGAATTTCTGTTACAATATACCTCACAAATCTGCCTTAATATTTTCACAAAAATCTGCTATAAATGTCTTAAAATGTGGTCCAAATCTGCACTAATTGCCCTTCAGGTCTGATCTGCTTATAAATCTGCAATAATTCATTCTTTAGATCTGCTAAAAATCCTCAAAATATGCCCTCATAGATCTATTCAAATCTGCTCAAATAATCTTCATAAGTCTGCTCCAATACTCTGCTGTGAATGGGAATGATATTCGTTAATTGCTTGTTTAAATAAACCTCAAATGATCTTCTTTTTATACATGTTAATGCACCCCTTTACCAACAGTTACATCCCTTCATGTTGGTCAGCCAAGGCAGCATATAATATATATATATTTTAATTTTATTTGCCTCCCAAGATAGGGCACTCATTTCTAGGGGGTCGGCCTACTTGTAAATATTTTAATTTTAATTTTAAATTTAAATGCTACAAAGGTGGGCGCTATACTTAAGAAGGTCAGCCCATAGTATACAAAAATGTTTATTTATTTTTGACATATGAAAAAGGGTGCCAAGATGGAGAGGGGGTTGGCCACCATAAGCAAATATAAATTTATTTATTTAATGCATTTTGACTTCTAATTTGGGCGCTAATATTTGCAGATGTAGTCGGCCTTTGACATCAATGACAATTATTTTTTAACAATCTCCCCCTTTGTCATTGATGACAACCCTACAAAGAAATAATTTTGAAATGCAATGAAACATATTTTCCCCATGATTGATATGCTCTCCTTGACTGACATTCTCCTCCTTACTCTACTTCTCCCCCTTTGACATCAATGATAAAGGTTTCCTAGGGCTGAAAGATAAGACAATAAAGAGTTCCCCTTGAACATATGCTTCTTTTGAAGCATTTAATGACTGGATGAGAGTGATTGCATTCCCAATTTCTCCCTTAAGTTCTCAAAAGTCTCTTTTGGTAGTGGCTTCATGATAATATCCGCAATTTGTTCCTTTGTAGCAACATATTCCAACTTCACCTGTGAATCAACTACTTGCTCTCTTAGAAAATGATATTTGAGTAAATCCCTTCCTTTAATCATTGAGATAATTCATACGATAAGGGGGCTATAGTTCATTTGCAAACCCATAAGGATGACTCGGGTTCTTTGTGAAGGTGTTGAATCTTAGTATATCGATAGTTTCCTTGATGTGTCGCTATTGGTGAATTCCTGTATAATGACCAAGGCTATTGTGGTCCGAGATACTCATTGTGATGTCTCCATAAACATGTCCATCAGCCTTCCCGAATGATGGCATTGACATAAATGCTGAAACTTTAAATATAATTGCGGCTCATCTCAACAGCCAAGAAGCCAAATAATAGCCGAAAATGCCTCAAGCGCTTACGTCCAAACTCCCGACCTAGAGTTGAAAGGCGGCTATGTTGTCTTTTATTGCACAACCCGATTTCTTCCAATAGCGGTATGATAAACCAATGTTATTATATTCACCTCGTCCATGCAATCACTAATAATGACAATAGATATATATTGATCTTCAAGATAGTATTCACCTCTCCGATCTCTGACCCAGTATATATATATGAAAAGTCTTATTTGCCACTTCATAGTTGTCTCTGAACGGGTGCATACTTCCTGACTATATTATCTCCATCGCCATAGTATGAAGCGCCCCATCTCCCATGATGAAGCAAGAATGCCGATAATACTTTGGTATTGAATAGAGGTGTTTGGTATCGGCAGTGATCTTCAGATAAGTCCGAGAATATTTATCTCCTAACATATGACTATTGATGTCCCACGGAATGGTGGCGGAAATGAATGAACGGATGATATGTATATACATCTTATAAATGGTTCCCTTTGATATATTTAATATATAATTTTGTACACTGTTTTCCAATCTATATGTCTCCACTATTCGATGATCCCTTTGCTAGAGACATAGCTCTTTTTATATCCTCATTTAGCAGGAGGGCGTAGCTTTCCATCGCATCCCTTCTTTGACAAGGGACGTCTATGTTTGACTGCTATTTCTTAATTAATTAATGTTCTCTAATCTCCTTCAATCGGGCATGAGCACCTAAAGTCATGGTTGTTGCATTTGCTTGTCTTCATTTATTTAGCTACAAATATAATCGCTATTGTTAATTGTTAGCCTCTCAATTAACAAGGTCGACATCCTTTGGTTAAGAGTGTTTAGAAATAATTAAATTTATTCTTCGCCGAGCCTATTTGAGTATATATTTCTGCCTCCTGAATGATATTTATAGCTGCTAATAATTTATCATTTTCTAATTCTTAGTCGGCTTATACGCTTCAATCTTCAGCAGGGAACAAGCCATAATGACAAGCTTAATATGTCTGATATAGCAACCAATATTATATTTTTGCCATTCAGACACCTCCATAATATGCGTCCATTTTGTCCTTAGTAGGAATCTGAAATATTCGAGCCAATTTTTTCCAAATTTTCAATTGCAAGTTACAAACAATACTCACCCGTTAAGGTTAGCTATAAACCAAAACGATGCTGAAGCAACTCTAACCAGAATGTACACCAGGATCCCGATGTGGGCAAGGTGTGAGCATTGGTCAGAGGATCTGAATTGAAATGCTTATGCAAAAACTCTAACCAAGAATGTGCCCGCGAAGGACGATCATATGGTCAGAGGATCCCTATCACTAATAAGCTGAAATAACTCGACGTCAAGAATGTGCTTTCCAAACCGAGATGGAATGGGAGCTACCATATGACGGAGATGCTAAGAATTACAATGCGATTAAGGGAAATAAGCTAGAATGCTGAAAGTAACTCGACACCCAGAATGTGCTTTCTAACCCGGAGTGGGAAAGGAGCTACCATAGGGCGGAGATGTAAGATATTACAAAGCAATTACAGAATGTAAAGATGAGCATTACAAATCAGATAATTAAGCAAGATTAAGAACTGCTGCCAGTACTACTGTCAGCTTACAATATGATAGAGAATTCGCCTGCCAAGAGCATAGAGTTAGAACAATTCAACGATCATTTAGATAGAGAATTCTCCTTGCTTAATGGAAATACCAAGACTGATTTCTTCTCTCAAAAACCAGATTTACGATTCTGATCTAATCAGATCTGCAACTTTAAATGTAAAACCAGCAACATGAGAGCACACTAAAATGGACACATCTCTCTCATAACTCATCCAATTGACGTGAAATGAAAAGCAAATGACCTTAATGATGAAGGCGCCCAATATGGAACTCAAAACAGACCCGAAAGCTTCTATTTAATTTATGCACGATTCCCAAGGCAATCACAAATGGTACGGCCCAGCAAAAGGGCGATTTGCCTTTAAAAATCACAGCCTTCAAATAAAAATCTATAACTTTGGGAAATGGGTCGCCCCTTACAGACAGAGAGAATAAGACAATACCCAGAAGCACTCTTTTTGTATTTTTTGATTTATGAATAAAAACGACAATCTGCTACAATGAATGTGCAACTCCAGAAAACCACTAATATGCATAAAACTGATTTACAAAACCTCACAAAGACTAAAATGCAGAAATCTCACAATAAAGCATTCAAACTACACTATCTCACCACTAGTCGCTATCTTTCAAGCGAGAAGCAATGCCAAGCTAGGAGGCGTACATTCCTCGAAGCAATCCCAAAGCCAATCCGGCAGCATAACATTCCTGTAGACAAAAGATGATGAAATGAGAACCAATGGCTTCCTTTTATAATTTCCAGTTGACCTTCTCGAAACCCTAATCTTCTTTTCTTGAGTCAAACCCTAATCCTCCAATAGATGGCGTCCCACTTTCCCAAGCAATATTTGACTTTAATTATAAACTTAATCTTTTCCTTGAAGTTGGCGTCCAACTTATGCTTGGATTAAATCTTTCATTAAGAAATATAATTAATTCCTTCAATGAGGCGCCCACCCATAAAGAACATCTTTTAAAACAACTTAAAGTGAAGTTGCTAGGCCAAGGGGGTCAATGTTAAAATATAACATTAAAACATGATTTAATTAAAATAATTCGACTTATCTCTCCAGTTATGCCCCAGAGCCAAAAATGAGTAAGCCAACTGATCAGTCTGAAATGGAAAGCCAACCGAGCCGCAACCAACAGGACCACTGCCAGAAATAGAATTTACTAAAAATAGTAAATTCCTGAAATTGCTCAGAATGCCAAGAACAACATATCACTGCGAAGCTCTCTGAAAACCCAGAAAGAATCCGCCATTGAAACAACCAACCTCAAGCAAGAGCATCCTTCGAAACATGAAACCCTAATTTCACCTTCCGAATAGCCTACGGGTCTCCAGAATAGGCTAACGGTCACTGGAAAGATCATACTCGAGAAGGGACATTACAGAATCGCACCTGGGCAATAGATAGGTAGCCCAATAATATTTATTGGAATGTGTAATATACGATGTCTTAGTCTTGTTCAATGACTTTAAATATTTAGTCAATCATATAAAAGGGCCAACCAGCGATATATTAAAATATTGTGTATTTTATATATCTTAATATCTATTATACCACATTTATCATAATATTATTTTAATATTTATAACGTTATTAATAATATATATGATTATAATATTGTCTTCGACAATTATAATTATAACTGTATCCAATGGTTAATATTTTTTTAAATATGCTTTTTGTTATCTAAATGTCACAATTTCGGGGACATGACAGTCCTCCCCTCCCAAATTTGCTTGTCCTCAAGCAAAATACCTTAGTTTCTCCAATTGGGAATGCCCCAAACTTGTCCTAATCTTTAATCCAAATAAATAGGGGTTACAAAAATTTCCCACCCAGTTGAAGTCGTGATTGAGGGCTTGCACACAAATTAGAATCATTCATTCTCATTATACTTAGTTAGCACATCATGATCATTCACCTCATTAATACTAAGTAGTAGATTATTAGGTGTTAGTAAACCCATGGTCCATCATTAAGCCGATCATAAAGCTTCCTAATATCCTTGGAGGGTTCAACCATAAGAGAATATAGGAAGCATGACTTGGTGGGGAGCCTAGGATCCATCATGCCAACTCTTTCCCTTTCTCTTATGATTTAGCCTCTTTGGGTCTGCTTATAGAGAAAGTTCTCCATTATAGGACACTATGTCCTCCACTGCAATGTCTTCCATTATCGGATGCAATGTCCCCCATTATCGGTCGCAATGACCAACATTATTAGACGCAATGTCCTGCATTATCGGTCGCAATGGTTGCCATCATTAGATTTAATGTTTGCCACTATCGATCGCAATGAACGCCATTATTGGATGCAATATCTGCCATTATCGGTCGCAATGACCGCCATTATAGGACGCAATGTCTACCATTATCGGTCACAATGACCGCCATTATCGGACGCAATGTCTGCCTGAAGCTATCCATCTAAGCCCAAGAGCACGAGCATCCGACCAAGACAACCCACCCCTTGGCCCCAAGCAGCAAGAACGTCTGAACCAAGACAATTCCACCCTTGGAGTGGCATACTCAGTGGATACACTTGGTGTCTCAACTCCCCTAGACCCAAAGGCAATACCCTCAGATACCCTAGAGGCAAGTACCTCCTTGGCCCAAGTGGGCTCATCTTGTCCCCTTCTGGGTGGCGTATCTAGAAGAGGTCTTCTAATTCATTTTCCTGGAACAACATGGTCTGATAGGGTGCCTAAGAAACCCTCTACCCTAGGCCCAAGAGCAATACATCCCTCTTGGCCCCATGTGGCCCTTGCCATCCATATGGGGTGGTGTGCCTAGTGAGGCGTCCTATCACCATCCCCTTATCAGAACCATTATTGCTTAATTATGTTGGGAGATTGAGGGTGCAACTATAGTAGGGTGTCCTGAGCAGTCATTCCCTCTAAGCCCAAGAGCAATACACCCCTCTTGGCCCATGTGGCCCTTGCCATCCATATGGGTGGGGTACTTGTTGTGACCTTTTTTCACACATCGCCCCATTGCAAATGGGGACCCCCTAATTTTTGCTTTGTTCGGGTCTTTTGGCTTGATTTTAGTTGGTTTTCTTGTTGTCTCTCTATTGTTTTGTTTGTCTTTCCGGGGATGTGCCCATTTGATGTGAAATTTTGGCTAAGTCTGAGAATTAGGGTTTTGAATCTTCCAGCTAGTTTGAAGTCAAATGGAGTGAATAAATTGAAATCTGAGCTTGGCGTTGCAGTCAGCATGCTTCTAGCAGGTCCCTGACAAAGTTTCATCAAATTCCGACAACTTACTATTTTTAGTAAGTTCCTAATTTGGGGCATTTTCTCAACATGGTTGAAATTCTGACCGGCACATTGCACTGCACTTAGAACACTGTGAGCTGCCTGCCTGCCAAATTTGAGCTGAAACAGACAACTTACTATTTTTAGCAGTTCATTGTGTCCTAGCTTGCCTTTATAAGCAAGCCTTGTACATACTTGTAATTGAACATCTTCATGCATATTGAGAATACAGTCATCATATTCTCTCATCTTCTATCTCTCTCTCTCTCTCTTGTGCTATCTTTGGTCTCTTGATCCTATTGTTGCTTTTCATAAGTTCTTACAATGTGAAACAATGTGTAATGATCCTAGAACTTTCCACATTAGAGAGGTTCGGTATGCTGAAAAAGATTGGAACCCACATCAAGAATCTGAATTCTTGAATTTTGAGGATCAATTTTCAAATAAAGGCACAGGTTGTAGCTATGATACAACAGATATAACAGGTAATGAGGGTAGATTTCAATACAATACATTTCAAGAATCAACAGTTATTGAGGAGCATTCGGGATTGGAGGAAAGTATGCATGAGACATACAAAGACATCATTGAAAATGACGGAGAAAATGTGGATTCTATGAGAGTTAGCAGTAGTCAATTGTCTTTGTATGAGTGTGATTTACTCCATGAATCTGTTATTAATGTTGAACATCTTGAATTGAACGAAGATTTGCATGAGATATGGGATGATACCGATGAAAGGTATGTAACAAATGTTGATTTCATGATGTTGAACAGCAGTCCTTTACCCCTATATGATTTTGTTTATCATGACATGGTAGATAAAAATCTTAAGTTTGACAATGGTAAAGGGTCTCGTCTTGTTGATACTCAAAGTTTTATGGATAAGGATGAGATAATGTTTATGGGTCCAAGTCACTCACGAGACATGATTCTTCATAATGAGTATACTATTCTCCACCTCGTGAAAAAGCATAACAATGTGCACCCAATTGGGAAGGAGTGTTCAAATTTGATTCTTTGGTCTCCTACCTACACATTCATATTTAATGGTTGTTCTATGGAGTTGATCATAAAATTCTCAGACTTTGCATTGGTGTTAGCAGCAGTTTGTTTGGATTGGTGTGCGCATGTTTGTCACTATGGCACTTGGGAATTGAATGTTGAGGATATTTCTATCATTGCAGAGGAGTTTACAATCAGATATGATTCAGTTTTGGCTGATGAGTTGATTAAATTTTAGAATTTGATGATTACATGGCAGCAAAGTATAGAAGAATTTTCAGATATGATTCAGAATTTTTGTATTCTTATGGCATTTCTTTCAATTGGCTGGTCCATGTATCTTTTGATCTTACTTTGTTGATTGTAGCCATTTGCATTTGGTATGAGTTGATGGTTTTTATCAAAGTGGCGCAGTGGCAGCTTGATGGGTTATTTCAAAGACTGATTTGGGATCCTGGAATCATTGTTGGTTTCGGGTGGTCTGGTGGTTGTGTTGACATTGCTTGAGGACAAGCAATATTTGAGAAGGGCGGACTGTAATGTCCCAGTTTTTTATGTCAGCATGAAATTGAATAATTAATTTAAGTTGTCGAAAAGATGTCAAATTAAAAAGGACAACTTAAATCAATGGTTTGAAAGTAACTTAAATATTAGACAAGTTAAATTAGATTAAGTTACTTTTTGATGAGTTCTCAAAATATAAAATTAAAAGTGAAAATGGGAATAAAGGAGAATTCAAGAAGACAGGAGCGGTTATGTGAGGGAAAAGAATAAAAGTTTTGGTGAGCTCATTTGCAGGGAGGCATGGTTGATTGTGGTTTGGTTGGCTCTTTCTTGTAACTTGAGGACGAAAACCCTCATGTTCTTAGAATTGGACGAAACCCCAATTTCTGGACTAGCAAAGTCATTCAGATTTTGTAGTTGGAATTAATTGTTAAGTTTTGTGAAAATTTGTGAAGTCTTCAAAGAAGACAATTTGAAGTTTGGTCGAGTTTCTAAGTTTGAGTTTCTAAGTTTGAGTTTTATAGAGGCTCCAGTTTTTGAAAATTGGAGAGTAATTCAAGAAGATTGTGTGTGGATAATCAAATCTGAGAAGTAGCGGATTTGTGGAAATTTGAAGACTTCTAGGCGTGAAGAAATTACAGAGGAGCTGTCAAATGTTCAAGAAGCTGACATCAACAAAGGGAGATTTTTTTATTATTGATATATTTGGTGCCGATTCATGTTAAAGAGGAATTAAATGAATAAAATCGACTGCTGTTTCTATGTGATTTCTATAATTTTATATAGTAAAGATTTTATATAGCAGAGCCTCTATTGTATTAAAAATGTTGGCGTAACAACTAACACCTCTGGAGTATAAGTTGGTACGGACAGCTATGCACACTACGCAATGAGTGCTCTTCAAATTAGGAGGGGAAGCTCCCTCGTTGTGCTTAACAAAAATGCTTGGAAAGGGAAGCTCCCTCAGTGTGCTTGACAAAAGTGCTTTGAAAAGGAAAGTAAACTAAACTATATCCTGTCTTTTTGTCTTAGCTGTAGAGGTACAAGGCTTTCACGAAAACTCTATATGTTGCAGCTAAGTATTTTCTGGTTTCGCTTAACTACAACTCACAAAACTAAGTAACTTAAACTATCCAATCCCCTCAAGAATTCAGGGCATGAGGAAATGGAGCGGGAATGAGTATCTGACGATAAGCCGGGTACGGACTCATAGCGTGAAGGCAAGGTGGCACAACTATCTGCTTGTCTGAATAGGCTTATTGAAACAACAATATATTTCCATAAACCGCCCGACTTCCAACTTGAAGGCAGGGCAAGCATCTATCACTTCAATCTGAATGTTTATTATTCACACACATCACACGCATAACCAAGTACAAATTCTCAACTTGAAGGCAAGGTGGCACATCTATCAACTCAATCAACAAGTTTATTGAACACAAAACAGATTTGATCTAACTAAGGAAAGAATTCACCATTATAATTGCATGAAACCCTATGTGGCATAACAATTCATCATAATAGTAAAAACGCATGAACAGATACAAAACGAGCAATATTGAGGGCAAGGTAGGCACAGCATATATTTCTCTCTCGTGCAAAAGTTATGTACAAATGAGCAAAAACTCTTATTTATAGACATCGAAAGGTGTAGGGAACCCTAAAATCACCTTGAGTCAACTACAGTCTTGCAATGCATGCAAGATTTATTGCTAAACCCTAATAAAGTAAACTATACAGTTAACTGGAAAGCTACCATTAGTTAACCGAAAACCCTAATCTATGTGGACAATGTGCAAGCATGCACGCCCTTATTGAAAGCAAGTTAACTGGAACACTACCATTAGTTAACGTAAACCCTAAATACAACTCCAAGTGAATAAAGCTAATCCTAGAATAGATATGCATGAGATGAGACAACGAGTTAACTCTGGAGAAGGTAATGCCAAGTTTTAACTCCTCGCGGTGTACGTCTATTCTGAGAGGTGGGAACTGAAGTCTATTGATTGTGATCTCGATCAACCAATCCCTCAACGAGATTGTTAACTGCATCACTGTCTGGAGCTCTGATACTCTGTCGAAAAATGCTATGCCTGCGCAGCATGTCCTCACTCACTGTGATCTGGGACTGAAGTTCATCTCTGCTCCTTGTTGCTTCATCTAACAATGCTGACATGACTGTAAGCTGATTAATCTTACAGCCAATGGTTTCCCCATTAAAAATAGTATGAATGAGTGCTTGGAGCTCTGACTAAACATCGGTAAGCTCAACATACGCACCACCCTCAATTTGATATCGACACGGTAAGTGAGATACTAAGGTCCTCACAAACCGGAGTGCACTAGTAATGTGCTCTCTACTCTCAGCCAACTTTGACGCCATTGTTTCCTCTATCTTTGCCTTGAAAACCAGCTGTGTTTTCCAAGAGTAGATGCTTCTTTATCTTCTGCATCTATGACTGATTCATATGC
>VDFB02130241.1:0-18606 GCA_007258455.2 Sequoia sempervirens | reverse complement strand
TAGCATCCTTGAATTAGAAAGCTTGTTTGCCAAATAATCCAAATGTGAATTTGGAATGAGGGAGTTGCTCTACCTTGGTCACATAATCAGTGCTGAAGGAGTGAAGATTGATCTAGAAAAGATCAAGGCGATAGTAGATTGGCCACCTCCAGAAAACTTGACTCATTTGAAGGGGTTCTTGGGTCTTTGTGGCTTTTACAGGAGATTTGTGAAGGGCTACTCTCAAATTGCTGCTCCTTTTATTGAACTCACTAAAAAGGGAGCTTTCTTTTGGTCAGAAAAGGCACAAGGTGTTTTTGACAAGTTCAAGAAGGTTATGAGCTCTTGTCCAGTCTTGGCTATACCATATTTTTCCAAGCCCTTCGAGCTGCAATGTGATGCATCGGGAGAAGGTGTTGGTGCTGTTTTGATGCAAGATAAGCATCCCATTGTGTTTGAAAGCAGAAAGTTAAGAGGTGCTGAAAGGACTTATTCCATCTATGACAAGGAAATGCTTGCAATCATGCATGCATTGGCCAAGTTTCGATAGTATTTGGTGGGAAGCAAGTTCGTTGTCAAGATTGATCATAATAGCCTCAAACACTTCATGCATCAGAAGGACTTGAACGGAAGGCAACAAAAGTGGGTGAGTAAGCTTCAAGCTTACGACTTTGACATTGAGTATGTCAAAGGAAAAAACAACATTGTGGCGGATGCTCTATCTCAGAGGCCTCATTTGAGCTCATTGTGTGAGCTTACTGCTGATTGGAAGGAGTTGTTGCTTGCTGATTATGCCAAAAATCAGTTTGCAACTAGTATTATTGAAGGTACTTTTCATGATGAAAGGTACAAGGTAGTTGATGGGTTGATACACTACAAGGGGAGAATCTTCTTGGTGGCCGATTCTAAGCTCAAAAAGAAGATTTTGCAGACTTTCCATGACATCCCACTTGCTGGTCATCAAGGTTATTTCAAGACCTATAGGCAAATTCAAGAAAGATTTTCTTGGAAAGGGCTGAAAGAGGAGGTCCAACACTACATCAAGGAGTGTCACACTTGCCAAATGAACAAGAATGAGCATACTCTTCTAGCTGGGCTGCTGCAACCTCTTCCTATTCCCAATAAAAAATGGGAAAGCATATCGATGGACTTCATCACGGGCTTGCCAAAGACTCAAGACAAATATTGTATCTATGTTGTGGTGGATAGATTAACAAAATTTGCTCATTTCTTTGCCATTGCTAGTTCATTTTCAACAGCTCAAGTTGCAGATTTGTTTTTTCATGAGGTGTTTAAATTGTATGGGTTGCCGAAAAATATTGTGAGTGATAGGGACAACAAGTTCCTAAGCACTTTTTGGCAAGAATTTTTCAGGTTGAGTGGTACAGTGCTCACTCCAAGCACTAGCGATCACCCACAAACCGATGGCCAAACAGAAATAGTGAACAAGTGGTTGGAGGGCTATCTTAGAAACTATGTTTCAGAGCAGCAAAAGGCATGGGTGAGATGGCTTCACTTTGGAGAGTATTGCTACAATTCATCCTTTCACATGTCTATAAGGATGTCTCTATTTATGGCTCTCTATGGTTATGAGGCTCCTAGCTTTGTGAATTTGGTGTTTGGTGATAGCAAAGCCCCTCAAGCCAAGGATTTATTGCAGCAAAGTCAAGATATTTTGATGTCCTTGAAGAACAATCTTCAGATAGCCAAGAATCAGCAGAAGATGTACGCTGATCAACAGCGTGTTGAGAGTTCATTTGAGGTTGGAGACATGGTTTATCTTCGACTTTAGCCCTTCCGACAGTCTACTCTCAAGAAGAGTGGATCAGAGAAGCTCAAACCACGTTTCTATGGGCCATTTAGAGTCATCAGAAAGGTTGGAGCAGTGGTTTATTAGTTGGAACTACCAACAAGTAGCAAAGTTCACAACGTCTTCCATGTGTCTCGCCTCAAGAAGGCTCTTGGACACAACGTTGTTGCTTCATCAGATTTGCCTCCTTTGGATGAGGAAGGACAGTTGGTTTTGGTTCCAGAGGAGATCATCAATTCCAAAGAGCACTCTTTGAGGAGAAGGACAATCAAAGAATACTTAGTGAAGTGGAAGAATTTGCCTTTGGAGGATGCAACTTGGGAGAGTGAGGAGATTTTGCAGCATCTAGACTTGCGATAGCTTGAGGGCAAGCAATCTTGGGAAGGGTAGACTGTAACGTCCCCTTCTTAGCAGTGATCAGTGCAGTTGACCATTAGCCTATCCCGGAGGCCCGTAGGCTACTCGGAAGCGAAAATTAGGGTTTCCTATTTTTTAGGAGGTTGTCACTTGGAGTTTGGAGTTTGGACTACAGATTCTTTCTAGGTTTTTAGAGATCTTTGCAATGGTACTGCATGCATGTTGATTTGAGCAACTTTCTGAATTTACTATTTTTAGTAAATTCTATTTTTGGCAGTGGTCCTGTTGGCATCAACATAGTCGGCTTTCTCCTACAGGCAGTTTTGGTTGGTAATGTTGATTTTGGCTTTTAGGGCGAAATTGTTGATGGATATTGAATTATTTAAGTTGCAAAGGTTATATTTTAATCCTATGACCCCTTGGCCTAATGTTATAACTTCAAGTTGTGTTGAAAAGGGGACTTTGAGGGTGGGTGCCTCATTAGGGGGAGATTTTAATATTTCTAAGGTCAAAAATGCTCCTGAGGAGATGGGACGCCAACTTGAGGAAAGAAATATTTTATTTAATCAAAATTTAATATCTCTTGAAGATGGACGCCATATTGAAGGTTGAATGGAAAAGTCAAGTCAAAAACCTGGATTCTGTAGGAGTGGGCGCATCTTCTAGAAGCATCTAGAGACTCTTCCCAGAATCTATATAAGGAGATGTTTGTTTTTCATTTTCATCATCTCATGTCAACTATATTGTTATGCTGCCGAAATGGTGAGTGAATTGCTTCAAGGAATGCATACCTCCTAGCATCGGCTTAGTTTCTTACTTGAAAGATAGCAACTAGCTAAGATAAAGGCTGTTCTTAACTCTTGAGAGCAGATTGAGCACATTGTCATGGAGTTTCTTGTAGTTGTTGATCATTTTTGAGTTGTTGGTTTGTTATAGCTGAAAGTCAATTTTACTCATGAGTCTTGGAGTGAATTTTGTTTTGTTCTGGGTATGTGCTAATTGCGTTTCCTTGCTAGGGGCGACACTTCATGTACATTTGCAGATTTTAATAGCAAGAAATGGATTTTATGGAGTGAAATTTCCCTTCCTTGAGTGCCGTACTTTCTGGCAGTAGCATTGGGATTTGTGCAAAATAAATTAAGTCTGTTTGATGAGGTTTAGTCACTGGGATTTGGGCGCCATCATTGCTAGAAGCATTTGCATTTTATTGCAGGTCATTTGAGTGAGTTTGGAGAGAGTTTCAAGCATTTTAGTGGGTCTCAGTGTTGCTGGTTTGCATTTTCTAGTTGCTAGTCTGTCATATCAGATTTTGGAAGTCAGAGTTTTAGGTTGCATTTTCAGTATTGCTGAGTTTTGGATGTTGGAAAATCAATCATATAGTTATTGCATTGATTGGATAGTTGTAATACTTTGTAATCTGCAGATTGTTGCATTGTAAGGCTGCAAATAGTAGTACTATTTCAGTCATTTAGTCCTGCAAATTACTTAGTTTTCTTGGCGCAACATACATTAATAATCTTTGGACGGTTTACTGCCAGAGAAGGAGAATGAACCAACACACTTAAGCTCTTGGATGGTTTATCGCCAAGAAGGGGAATAAACAATTGTTATTTTCATTGTAATAGCTCTTGCTGAATAAGTGCTCGAGCCTTCTTTTTTTCAGTTCCTCTTCACTCCCGCTGAATAAGTGGTCGAGCTTTCATTTCAGTATTGTACTTCTTTGGCACTAATGATCCCCATCACCATATGATAGCACCTCACCCACATCGGGTCTTGAGTGCACATTCTTGGCATTGGGTTACTTTCTAGCATTGTAATCTTTCAGTTGCTACTAATGATCCTCGGCGCCATATGCTCACACCTTGCCCAACATTGGGATCCTGGTGTACATTCTTGGCGTAAAGTTCTTTCCAGCAGTTGGTTTGGAATTGAGCTAACCTTAATGGGTGCTTGTTGTATTGGCTTGATCATTGAAAAATTGGAAAAAATTGGTTCGGCTCGTTACAACGCCCAAGAGAGGTATAAGGTGTTTATTTTTAAATAATTAAAAGTAAGTGCTCATGAAGGGGGTCATTGGCTTTTGGAGGGAAAGAGGATTTGAAATTGTTTGCCCTAATTTCCTTTGGCTCTTTAAAACCTCTTTTTGGGCCTCATTTGCATATGGCTGAGTTGATGACATAAGAGGATGCTATTGGATTATTTCCAGAATATTGCTGCTGCGTGTTGTGGATGGAAACCCTCATCATTTGGAATTGGTTTAGGTGGTGAGAGATCCACCCTAGCTAGATTTGGTGTGGTTCTATCTCAAGAATCACCTATGGCTTCACAGTTTAATGGTTTACAGTATTTTTGGTTTGAAAAGATGAAGATCTTTGAGTATTTTTGAAGTGGGGTTTTGGTATTTGGTGTGTTGGGCTCATGGTTCAGATTTGGGTTTGATTTTGTGGTATTTTGTAGCTGTTTTGTTTAAGGGGGGAAAAACAGGTTTTGAATGGACTCAAAACCATTTACAACAGGTTTTAAATGGATGCGAAACCATTAACAAGCAAGTTTTGACGGGGACCTAAAACCCACATAGAAAGATCAAGCTGCAAAAGCATAGAGCAAAGACAACCGGCAGCGAACTGGAGGCAGATTATCAAAAAACCAGCATGAGTACATGTTGTGACCATTTCACACATCGCCCCATTGCAAATGGGGACCCCCTGTTTTCGCTTTTTGCCTCGGTGTTGCAGTTGCATGTCACTTGTCTTTTTACAATGAGGTCATCATTTTGAGGGTTCCAAGTCAGTCTTTTTGCAAGTCATCCGAGCCAAGTCAGTAATTCATGAATAGTCGCGTAACGTCACCATCGTCTTAGAGGGAGGGGGAGACGAGATCGACGTCGTTTGAGTCAAATCCGACACTTCCAAATTTTTAGGGTTTCTCACCAGACCCCCTATTTTTTAGGACCTACTTTTTTGGCACTTTTGGGCAATTCTGGGATCCCTATTTTTTAGGGTCTATTTTTGGAAAGTTGCTATTTTTGGAAAATTTCTATTTTTGGAAAGTTTCTATTTTTAGAAGGGTCCCGAGTTCTGAAAACGCACTCAGAAGTTCGAAAAACTCAATAGATCTCTCAGAAAATCGAAATGAAAATTTGAAATTTTTTCGAAAAATCTGGAAAAAACAAGTAAAAAAGCGTGAAAATCAGACCAAGAACACTCGAAATCTGGAAAAATCAGTCAAAACCAGTCCGAAGACATTCAGATCTGAGGACAAGATCATGAGAATCAGCTCTTAAAATGGTGAAATCTGTGAAAAATGTGCTTAAGTCTGAGGTTCGCCATGGAGGAATGATGAAGGAAGGTGTAAGAAATGTCAGGAAGTTTATGGAATTCACCCAGCAACAAGGAAGAACATCCTTGGACCTTCCAAAGTCCGCCCAGCATATAGCATACTCATCCTTGGCAGCTCTGAAGTCCGTCATGCATCTTGAGGCAACATCCTTGCATCCTCCAAAGTCCGCCCTGCATGTCCAAAATACTTGGAAAGTCCGCCATTCTCAAGAGGAAGTGCCAAAAAGTTGTGAAGTCTGCCAGCTTGAAGGTTGTCAAGTGCCAAGAACTCATGAAGTCCGCCCAGCACTAAGCAAGCATGTCCTAGGATCCTTTGAAGTCCGCCATGCATCAAGGGAGGAAGTGCTAAAAGGTTCCAAAGTCTGCCATGCACTAAGAGGGAAGTCCTTGACACTTCCAAAGTCCGCCCAAGGACATCCTAGGACTCTTCAAAGTCCGCCATGCATATGCCCATCAGCTTCGAAGTCCGCCATGCATATTGGAGGCATATCCTTGGACCTTCTAAAGTCCGCCCAAGGCCATCCTTGATTCCTTTGAAGTCCGCCATCTCATGAAGGATATCCTAAGACTACCTAAAGTCCGCCATCCACTAAAGTGCACGTCCTAAGAGGCCTCAAAGTCCGCCATCTGCCAAGGAGGATATCCTAATGCCATCTAAAGTCCGCCCTTGATGTGCTAAAGACCCTCAAAGTCCGCCTTATGCTTGGAAACTCGTCCAAAATACTAATGAAGTCCGCCCTTGAAAGGTGGGACTTGGCTGAAGGCTATTGAAAGTCCGCCTAGGCATGAAAGTAAGGAAAAATCAACATATTTGCTAA
This sequence comes from Sequoia sempervirens, assembly GCA_007258455.2. NCBI lineage: Eukaryota > Viridiplantae > Streptophyta > Pinopsida > Cupressales > Cupressaceae > Sequoia > Sequoia sempervirens. Next base: position 12,304 of record VDFB02130241.1, on the reverse strand, counting down.
GTGTTGGCGCCCAGCTAGGGAGAATTTTGAAATCTGGTTAAGTATGAGGGCCTAAAAGGGTAGAAAATCCTTTCCAAAGGGATAAATGATGAGAATAAGTGCTAAGAAGTTGAGGAAATCCACCCTAGAAAAGAGGGGCGTCCAAAAAAGTTCATCCTAAAGACTTACAAAGTCCGCCACATGCTTGGAGGAGCTAGCAAAGTGTCAAGGACATCCATAATCTTCGTCCAAGATGTCAAGGAAATCCGCCCAAGATGATAAGATGGTAAGATAATAAGAATTTTGGCTAAGTGTTAATGCCAAGTCTAAGAAGAGGTTCGAATATTTGCCTAAGTACAGAGGCTAAACGGATGAAAAATGAAGACGTTGGCCAAGTATTGTGACACTTTCGAGAGGACAAATGCCAAGATTGAAAGGACATGTGCTAAAGATTATCAGGATATGGCAAAGAATAAAACGGAATGTGCCTAGCACGATGAGGAAAAGAGATAAAATTTGCCTAAGTATGGAGAAAATGTCAAGAAATTGTCAACTTTGACCCAAGAAAAATGCGCAAGTGAGAAAGGGATGGTCCTTGGCCGAAGGAGGAGAATATGTCGGAACGCTCCCGAGGAAATTCACCGCAGAGCATCGGACAAGGATTTTACCCTAGAAAAAAGATCCGGCCGAACAGGGAGAAGGCGTTTTAGCGAGAATAAAACAAACTCGGTCTGAAAAAGTTAGCTATAATAGCGCGGGGATCAGCATAAAATTTGTTAATGAATAAAGCTTGAATTTTAAGTTTGGCTAAGAGCGAAATTGTGAGGACAAAATGAAGAAAATACAGCCAAGAAGCGAAGAGGAAATCGAAATAACCATGGATTGACGAAACGGGTTGGAATAAATTAAAATATTTTAAATATTTTAATAGCCCCATTCAATGCGCGGACAAAATTGCAGAGGGTCAGGCACTGGAGGAAAATAATTTGTCTTGAGCCGAGGAGATAAAATCGAGGAACAAAAATTAAGTCACCATGGCTTCGAGGAGAGAGAATGGTAAATTTGGAGAAGAAAATGTCGAGATTTGTTTATTTTATTTCTTGCAGGTGGATGACGACGGGAGGCGAGTCTTCAAAGAAGAAGCAAAGGCATGGAATGGAGGGAAAAGGATGGCACCGGCATGAGAAAGTCTGACTTTGCCCAAGCACAGCATGTCCAAACCCTTACGAAGTCCGACTTTGCTTGGAGAAGGTATGTCCAGACATCCATTAGATCCGCCAAGTACAATGGCAAACATGATGCAAAGTCCGACCTAGACCAAGAAAAGAAATGTCAAAGTGTTGAGAAAGTTCACCCCAGCCTAAAGAAAAGATGGTGAAACCACTAGCAAATCCGACTTTGCTCAACTGAGAAATGGCACAAGCATGATAAAGTTCGACTTCTCCCTAGACATGTTTGTCCAAAGTGGCCTGAAGTCCAACTTAGGCTAAGAGAGAAAACGTCCAAGCTCATGTGAAGTCCGCCCAAGGAGAGGATGAGAAGAATTCACTAAGTGTTGGACAGAAAACAGGAAGGAGGAAGTGGATAAAATCCTTGTCCAGAGATGGAATTTGTCCTACATAGCACAAGCCAAATTCAAAATTGAAGGAAAATCCACAGGCAAAGTTCGTTCGAGCATAGAGATGGCCAAAACCTTGGCTAAATGTTGAATGGTCCACATGAAGGTGTTACAAAATAGCCAAAATGTGGCTAAGTTTGGGAAATACTTCATTGAGGAAATTCCAATTTCCTCCATTGTGGCGAAAGCACAAGGGCATTCTTCTCCAAATTCTGTAGACACTGAGAAAGGTATCAGGACACTACTCCAGGGAGACTTCTGGAGACTAAAGATTCCCGATGCGAGGGTAAGAAGAAGAAATGATCTCAAAGGGAATCGAGGATCAAAGCTAGGAAGGAACAAGCTTTGAGGATAGGGTCATCGGCGAGGGAGAAAATACAAGGCAAAGTCTCGTGGAAAGCAGAAAGCAGCCAAGGAGGACATCAGGCTTTTGATGTGGCATCTCTTCATCTTTCCGACCAATCAAATCATTCCAAATCAACATGCAACAACTTTCTATTTTATCTATTGGTTCATATTTGGTAAAAAGGACAAGTGTCCTCGAATACAATTTTCTCATTGGTCGAAGGGTAGCAAACCCTAATTAGGGTTTTATTTTGTAATCTCGGCCGTTGATTTGAAATCAATCTGCTGGCCATTGGTGTAGTGGGAGACTTCACAAATTGAGCTAAACCCCCTCTCATTCTGTAAGGTGTGGAAATGATTGTAATATTGTGCATTGAGACTATTTTTGAATGATAAAAAGCTCTTAGCATGATTTGCCTTGAATCACTTCTTATTGTTGTGAATAGTAAGCGAGGGTTACGCCTTCATCATAGATTAGAGTTAAAGGATTGAATTGGGTAGAATTTTGCTTTGAAAGAAGTTGTTAGGAGTGAATGAGAATTAAATTATTGACTCAATGGTGAGAAGTGTAGCTCATACTTTGAATGGATTGTTTGCATTAGATTTTGTAAAGTAGCTTTGAGCTCTCTTAGCGATGAGTAACTTCCAACCTCGGTGTGAGTATTACTTGAGAGATTGCCTGCTGTATGTTGTCTGGGAAGTGAAACAAAGTGTGGTTTATTTCTCTTCCATAGAGTCACTATAAATGGAGGTTCCAGGCTTGAGCCCAATTTCTCCCTAAACCCTATTCTTTTTGCCATTTTTTTGAGATCCACAATTGAAAGTCCTAATTGAGAACCTTTAAAGATAAATTTCCTAAGTCCCGAACTTGTGAAGACTTTCTGCGTAAGTCCCCTTGTTTATTACCAGCATTATCACAACGACCATTGAGCTTATCCACACGTCGAGACCCGACAAAAGAAACCTTGGAATCGCCATATGATCTTCTTTGCAATCTTAGCATACGCGGTGGTTTTTCAAGAGAGGATAGAGTGTCTTTGGACATTTTATTCTGTGTGTTCGGTGAATGATAAAACGTACACCAACAGTACACAAATCTGCACAAATTAGAAAAGGTTTTAACGAGACCCTTGAACCCAAAACAACCAATTACACAGGAACTTGCATCCAAGAACTACCTAAAACGGCCAAGTAACCATTAGCCTGAAACAACCAGACTGCAACACAACACTTAACAACACCAACCAACAGCGCACTTCCTGAAATGTCCAAGTAACCATCAGCCTATATCAACCAGACTGCAACACAACACTTATCGGCACCATCCAACGAAACCAAACTTCCCACCTCAATAGGAGAGTTAGGAATTAGAGAAAAATATTTAAGAGCCACAACAACCACACAATACCAGTCAACCAACAGCACCAACCCAGCCTCCACCTCAATAGGAAGGGGCTCCCTTCTATAGGAGAGGATGAAATGAGTCCCAAAACCACAAAAAGTAGAACTTCCCACTAGAATCACAACCCACCTCTCCACCTCAAAAGAAGAGGGTTCCACCTCCGAAGGAGCAGTCTCCACCTCCAAAGAAGACCATAGCTGAAAAAACTAAAGGGAAGTAGCTACACCCATAGAAAAGAACACCATAGCATCCTTTGGAAAGTAAGTTAACTGGAGCAAGGAAGAAGAGCTCTCCAAAACCAATAGCCATGAAGGAAGAAACATCTGAGCCAAAAGCTAGAACATATGTAGGAGCACAATAATCAGAATAAGCTGTTCCACCGGTTTCGGGCGAGTGCGGAGACGGTGGAGGCAGCGTTTTTGGGGGCAACAAATTTTGAGGATTTTAGGGAGGGCGAGGGATGGTATAGTATAGTATATATATATATATATATGGAGAGAGAGAGAGAGAGATAAATTTTAAAAATATAGGGAAATTTCAAATTTAAGATATTCATATGAGTAATGATAATCATAACAATCACCAATCATATTGACATATGCATCATAGAATCGAATTATCAAACAATTTAATACTACAACTACCTAATTGCATCCATGGACCATAATTCAAATTCATGTCAAATAGTCAATGTGCATATGATATAAAATAATAAAATGCCCAAAAGGCTACAAGTTTGTACTACAAATGTCAAAATGACAAAGTCACAAGTGTCCAAAGGCAAAACATAGAAATAGAAAGTATGATGATTTCCACTACTCGGCATCTGCCAACATTGCATCAAAATCAGACTCATAGTCTGAGTCACTGTCACTGTGAGGGGCTAGCTCATCTAATGGAACTCCAACCAATCCCTCCTGTCTCTCCTCCTCATCAATTTGTGTGACATCCTCTGGATCAACATCCCATCGTAATGCTGGAGTCTGTCTATACTCAGGAGTCTGACGATCCTGGAGTCGCAAAGCACTATGCACAGCCACTAATTTTTCTGCCCGTCTAGAGGTCAGCCTATTCCTCTTGATAGAGTGAATAAAGCCGTATGTTGACCAATTCCTCTCTGCAGCAGAGGAACTAGCAACCTGTGAGAGGAGACAAAATTTAAAAACTAAATTAGTAATTTAAATTTACTAATTAGGACATTCAATTTAAATTATGATTATATAAATGTTCAAACTTCAACACTATCACTCATCTAAATCAAATTATGTTAATGATAATCTAAAGTATTACCTGTGAAAGGAGGCGAACAGCAAGCGTCCTCAATTGTGGTGCATCCTTCCCATGCCATGACCACCATCCAATAGGATCCCTTTGAGCTATTGTAGTTCTATCTACCCTGGCCTCTGGTTTGCCGAATGTTGGACCACGGAGATTAACAAAATCAGTGAACTGTGTACGAACTAGACTGGCCTCCTCAATTGAATATATTTTTGCAAGGGCCCTCATAAACCCTTCTTTCACCTCATCATCATCACAAGGAGGCATCCTACCAGGTCTAGGTACATACCATTTGGGATTAAGAGCAAAGGCTGCCATATGAAGCGGGGTGTTCATAGTGTTCCACCGCCTTGTCACAATGGGCCTAATTTTTTGCTCATATAATCCCGAATTAGGATCCTTATCAGAAATTGCTTTCTTCATTTTTCCAAGCATGGAGTCAAAAGTTTCATAAATCTCTCCAAGACTTGGAGAGTCTGTATCAGCATATCTAATGACATCCACAATAGGTGAAATGATGGAGCAAACAAATCTGCAAACAAAAATTTGAAAAAAGACAAGTTAGAACTTAGAAAATAAAAAAATATTAATAATAAAATCATATATATATATATTTATAAAATCAGCAATCAATAACAAATTATTAATTAACAATTTTTTTACCTCACATTGGACCACCAATTATCATCAAGAATTTTTTGTTTGATGCTTCTCCCTTCTGCAGTGCTTGCCATATCCCATCTATTCCACTCTGAATTAACCATCATCAACTGTAGAGCCTCCTGTACCTCAAGCATCCTCTCTAACAAAATAAAGTAGGTGGCATACCTTGTTGCTACAGGCTTGAGAAATTCCTTCCTTGAAAATGTCCTAAAGAGGGCAAGTGAGGTGTGATGGTTGCAAATAAACATATGAATGTCTCTAGCATCTACAACCACCTGGTGCACCCAATCCATCTTCCCTATGTCTTTCAATGCGTTGTTCAACGCATGAACACAACAAGGAGTCCAAAAGATGTGCTTGTAAGCACTCTCAACCATCAAACCTGCTAATCTGCACACATGTGCTGAATCAGTAACCACCTGCACAACATTGGTTGCCCCAACCTCCTCTATAGCCTCTTTCAAAATATTAAATTGGAATTCTGCATCCTTGCACTTTCCAGAACAATCAATGGCTCTAAGGAAATATGGACCAGTTGAACATGTGACTATGATGTTTATAAGTGGCCGTTGTCTAATATCGGTCCACCCATCCATGATAATAGAGCAACCTGTTCTAATCCAACACTGTCTCATGTCCTCCATCACCACACTCACCTTAAAATATTCTTTTTCAAGGAGTGTAGTATGTAATTTATGTTCTCCAGGGGGAATGTATGAGGTACCAACATTTGCCACATCTCTAAACATTTGTTTGAAGTAGGGAGAACGTGCTACATGGAATGGGATAGCATGGGCATAGAAAAATTTGGCAATGGAAGAATCTGCCACATCTCGTGCTTGCACATTGAACATATTTTCAACTGTATTTTGTTGCTCACTAGAAGTAGCAGCCTTCCTCTTCCCTCTTGTGGAAATATGAACACCACCCGCACCACTACTACCACTACCAACACTAGGACTACCAAGCATAGAGGGCATAGGTGAGGTTGAATGTGCGGATTGAGTTTGCATAAGCTGATCCATAGGCCTTCCTCCGGCCTCCAAGTGCAATCTATAACACTCCATCCTCTCAAAATCTTTTATATCTTTACAACCCTTGACCCCATGGCCTCCAAAACCCAATAGATGAGAATAGACTCTTGTATAGCTCCCATTATATTTTTCTTTGCAAATGTGACATAGCCACAATCTACTACCCCCAGTGTTTTTCCCTTTGCCTTTGTCTATACGTGATGCTAGTTGAAGAAGAGGTTTTTTAGAATTAAAAGGGCCTTTTGCATATTTTTTCAAGTCTTCAGAAGGGATATCAAATGGGTTTGTTTGAGGCTGCCCCATATGAATTGATTGGTTTTCTTCCCCCCTCTCAACATCCCCACTATCTTCACTATTGCTGCTCATTTTGTTTTCTTTTGGTTTTTGCAAACTGAAAATTAAAAAAAAAAACAAAAAATCATACATTTTATCATTTTAACTTAGAAAAAAATGAAAAAAAATGAAAGATAATGAGAGATTAACTTACCTCTTTCACTTCTTTTGTTGGTTGCTTGCTTAATGCTCTCCTTTCTTCCTCCTAAATGCTGGTTTTTCTTCTCCAACAACTCCTTCAAACCCTTCTCTTTCTCTTCTCACTTTTGCTCTTGGCTGCAATTTTATCTTGGCAAGTTAAAATGAGATCAAATGAAGGTAAAAAAATGTTTTAAGTGGCCATATTAGGGTTGGGAAGGCGTGGGGCCCACAAAGCAATGTTTTAAAAAAGAAAAAATTAAAAAAAGCTTTTATTTTTATGTTTTATATGCTGCTGGGCGATAGGGGCTTGATCCGATTGTGAGGTGGCGTCCCTATCGCGGCGAGGGTGTGCGTTGTCTGCAGGGCCGTTCAGCTTAATGAGAGCGTCCCAGGGTGGGGCTTTGGGGGGCGGCTTCCCTCGTGCACATCCCGAAAGCGGGGCGGGGCGGAAACCAGGGGCGATCCCGTGTTTCTGGAATAAAGCACACCCCATCACGAAAAATGAACTTTACTGGAGGAGGCTTCGACAAAAGGGTGAAGCGAGGAAAACCACCCATCAGAACCATGGCATCAACCACTTCCACCAACCACAACAACCTTCCAAGAAATAAAATCAGTAAAAAAAAATGAGGGTTGAGAGCCACTCAACCAAGGCCACTCTAAGCACCCAGCACCAAGAGAAACACTCCCCACAGGAGCTAAAGAGAGACACAACACTGCTATGAAGTAGGACCCAAAAAAGAGCAACCACACTGCCAAGCAAAACATCAAGCACAAAAAGGGAGCCAAAGGTACCAGAAAGAAGCATGGCAAGGCGAGGAAAGATCCACAACAGAGAGAGTGGATAGCAGGCAAGACAATAAAGAGCAACTTCCAACCCTACATGCCAGTTAGGGTCTAAGACATGCCAATAACTATCCACAAGCCACTTCGCCAGAGTCAAACCAAAGACCTCCACCAATACGCCCCAAGAATAAGGGCAGCCAGAAGGCACCACCAAAAAAGAAGAAAGCAGAGCGAGCCAAGTAAGGCAAGAGGAACCTAAACAGGGAAGAAACAGCGAGAAGGCCAAACCAAAAAGCATAACCACACCTCTAACACGCCTGCTAGAGTCACATCCTGAAAAGAACCAGAGCCTCACAAGACACACCCACTTCCAACACACAACAACCAGAAACAACCTCTTCCTAGCCGCCAACGCCCAAACCACAGCCAGTTGCAGCCCAGTCTCCAGCGTCCGAACCACCACTAGTCGCAGCCCAGCTGCCAGTTCTCGACCCTCAGCATCATTGTCAGGAAGCAGAGCACACCAAGTAAGGCAAGAGGAACCCTTGCAGGGAAGAAACAAGGTGAAGGCCAAACTAGAAAGCACAACCACACCTCTAACATGCCAGTCAGAGTCCAAAATAAGCCATAACCCTGAGCCACATCCTAAAAAGAACAAAAGCCTCACAAGACACACCCTCTCCCAACACACAACAACCAAAAACGACCACAACCCAGCCGCCAGTGCCCAACTACAGCCAGCCGCAGCCCAGCCCCCAGCGCCCAAACCTTAGCTAGTCGCTGCCTAGCCGCCCGCACCCAACCCTCAGCATCATCCTCATTGTCAGGATTTGAGACATCCTCCCCACCTGCATCAGAGGATTTCAAACTCTCGGAACGACTCCTATTCCCGCCTCCTCCTTCGTGAGCCATTATATTTTGGAGCTGTTACGATGGTCTGAAAGCTTTCTTTTTGAAATCTGGAATCTTTTCTTACCAGGGTCTGATATTGGGAAACAGTTCAAACTCTGTGCACATTCATGGTTTCATTTTGGGTATTTCTCCAATGGATTTCCCACATCTTGGCACCCCATTTCATTCATAAACTTGGATTTATTGAATTATTTCTGATTTTTAAGGGCTGGTCGCCCTACCTAGGGAGGTGTGCATCTTGGGAGACTTCTGGTTATTTTGGACCTGCTGTTGTATAGGTCAATTCTGTGTTATTTGGATGTTTTGCGGAGCTGATTATGGGTGTTGAAATCCAAGGGGGTTGTTGGCCTTTCTTCTATATGGCATATGATGCAAGTTTGAAGGTGTTTGCTGCTGTTAAAAGCCATTACCAGGTCTGAAACTGTTGTTTATCAGGTCTGATACAAGATGTAATAAGTCTGATTTTGAGTTGTTATCAAATGTTCTGTTTATGGGATTTTCTTTCTTTGAAAATAGAAAAGTTCATTTTCAGTTTTCCTTCTTTATGCTATATATGTTATGCATGCAATGAAATATATGAAAGACATCTGCAAACAAGCAAACCAAACCATCAGCAAAACTACAATCAGCAAACATGGTTATATTTCAAAAAAAGAAAAAAATCAGGGGTGACCATTACATAATCTAATCTTTTGGTAGGATTTGACAGCCTTTCGGGGCTTGATTTTTGTATGCATTGTGTTGGCAATGTCATTTTAGGATGTGGCTTTTCCTTCAATTGCCAGGGTCCCACACTATATTAGTGTGCTTTCATCTTTTGCAATTGCTAGGGTCTTATTCTATAGTATATATTAATATTCTTGTACATCTAACTTGCCACAATTTTCTTTGGAATGCAGCAGTACCATCCAGCTAGAGTGTTGATCCTGGTGTACCAACCTTGTGCTTTGATAACAATTATTATTCTTTCATACCACGAGGCTAGACTAAATATTTCAAGGAGGATACTTTTTGGATATTCACTTTTCTGCATGAGTTCATTCGTGATTCTTGTTGTGAGTATTGTTCTACAAGAGGTTTCTTTCAACTGAATTTATATTTGTCCTTAGATTTGAAGTTCAAAAATAACAATTAATGACGTGACTTTATGCTCATTGCTAATGTCTTCTTTATATTATCAAAAAACAAACTAATTTATGATAGTGATTAGGCTAAAAAATTCTAGACAATGTATATACACATTTCAATTCTTGTTTATAGTTTTGGTTTGCAGATATAGGTAACCGCATGTAAGGGAATTACATGGTGATATTAGAAAGCAATGCATTGATCCTGCATTTCTGATTTAAAAAACTGTTGGTTGTGTTGAATTAATCAACAGATGAACCTTGTAATCTCTGGACATAGTCATGTTGGATTTTTCATTGGAATATGTGCCATGAGTGGCCTTTATGGTATTGCAGACTCTCTAGTTCAGGGAGGAATGATTGGAGAACTATCTTTCATGCAAGCTGAATTTGTTCAGGTAGCTCACAACTTGTGTATGATCTATCCTTTTTGCATAAGATAATCAGGTTTAAACAATTAATTTTTTAATCACTGAATGATCTTTATATGCAACAGTCTTTCATAGCTGGGTCAGCAGCATCAGGTGTTGTTACATCTGGATTACGATTTGTCACAAAAGCATCCTTTGAAGAAACAAAAGATGGCCTTCGTAAAGGCGCTTGTGAGTTCATTGTCTCTTAAACTAATGAATAGTATGTTTGCAAATATTTATGAGACTCTTACTGGCAACTTAGGTACCAATAATGCTCTTACTTTGAATACCTAACATTTGAGCAGATTTGAAACAGTGCTAGCCTGCTGTTCCAATCTAGTTTAAGGTAACATTAAGCATTTGTTTTTCTTTCTTATGTCCCACAACTCCTCAAAGTGGTCGCTTATTCTTGGTTTCCTTCTTTTCAGATAATAGTTCAATGTCTGTAATGCTGACTTCTGAATCCTGATTAACCAGAATCTTTTGTGGTGCATGGATTTTGAATGCTTCTGTTAAATTTTTTCTTTCTATAACCCCTCTTGGAAATTTGTGGTGCATGGATTTTGAATGCTTCTGTTAAATTCTCTTATTCTAATTAGTATAAACGATTTTGTAATGTTTAGTTAGTTTGCAGAGCTGACTATTTTGTTACTTAACTTGTCAGTTTCAGGTTAGTTGTTCATGTTTAGTTGTAGCAGTTCCCAACAGCTTTGTTCTAATGGACAACCATTGGTCGCCTGTTAGATTGAATAATTGTAGACGGGGAAAACATCTAATCTTGCCTTGGGTTTCTCTGATCTACATGTACGTAAGCAAACACCGTGGAATAAAGCTTCTATTACTCTATTGAATATTATGTCATTTTCTGTCACTCCATCTGGTATGATCTGTTAGCTAATATTATTGCAAACAATTGATAATTTAGCTAGGTAATAGTAATCAAGAGTTAATATAGAAGTTTCCGTGTCTTGTGTCTTGGATATGGAAGATTTGCAAATTTATTGAGTCAGCAAAAATAGTTTCTGTTGCTTTCTAAATATTCTTGCCAAATATATTCCTGGCAGGCCTGAACATAACATCTAATTTATTTTACCGAAAAGTCTACTATTTAGAGTGTTTCAATTACAGAAGCCCAGATTTGTGGACAATAGCTTTATAACATTTAGTTATGGCTTATAAATTTTTTTTTTTTTTTTTTAGACTGCAGGAATCGGGTAGCACGACCCCCTATAAACTGCAGTGCGCCTGGTAAACTTTTTAACGTGACCGGCGGCGTTGGCGCGACACGCCCTCCGGTACCACGAGACGGGGGAGACTAGAACTCGTGACCAGTAGAGCCGCAACGGAATTACTTAGCCAACCGAGCTAGGGCCCCCGCCCAGTTATGGCTTATAAATATAAATAAAGAGCACATTCCTTTATTTTTTTGATAAGGCTAAAATTTTTTGTTCATAATTCAAAGAGGCTAGTGGCCAAGTACGAAGAGACAAGAAGACAAAAAGAAAATAGACAGATACATCACATCAGAAAACTTAGGACTTGCTATTGGAGTCATCCTCCTTAGTGTTTGGGTGGTTTGTGCCTATAGTCAAACATTGCTCATCCTACGGAGACAATGCCGCATCTCCACAAGGTCTTTGACGCTCTAGTGTTGCTATTAATATCGTTTAGAGTGTTCATTTGATTATCTATGATACCTCTTTGATCACTTTCCATCCTCAAATTTAAGAGTTGAATATCAACCTTCTCTAGGAGATCTTTTATTGCAGAAGTGAGATTTTGGAAATTCATCCTCTCGACTCATGTTTCCTGAACATAACCATTACCAATTGTGATCAAGTTTTGGAGTATAGGCACAATCACATTAAGAGAGTACTGTGACAAGTTATTTTGGGTCCTTGGAATCATAGAGAGGGGAGGATGAATAATATTCTTTTGAGACAATCCACCAGAGAGGTGAGTTTTTTGATTGGGAGGGGTGCATTGCTCGTAGTCTTGTTTCCCGTTTGAAGATTGTTGTACCCCAAAATTAAATTTTTTGTTACACTTAGATATTTTGAAGAAATGAGTAAAAGTCTTGTCAAATCAGTCAAAAAGGTCAAGATTTGGGTGTGCATGTCTTGCATGAGGGGTTAAAACGCAAAATTTTCATTTTCTGACGATCTGGGTCTGCTAAGAGCAGCTTAATCTACAAAACCCAAATCTCAGTTTTTCATCCCTAAATTTTAGGAAAATTGCTATTTTTAGAATTTTTCTAAAATTAATAACGTTTT
>VDFB02130240.1:0-12593 GCA_007258455.2 Sequoia sempervirens | reverse complement strand
AAGATTGAATTGGGTCATTCTCCCCATAGATATTTCATAGGGTAACTAAGTCCACACCAAATAAGGGATAATTCCAAGAGTTAAAGACCCCTACAAGGGCTAGGAGAGCCAAGAAAGAGGAAGCTTCAGCATCAACACCACCCACTCCACCTCCATCCCCTCCATCTCCATCTTCTCCTTCACTTCAACCAACCTTTTCTCCATTTACCAACCACATCCAAAACATAGTTGCAACTACCATACCTTAGCTACAGGTTGTTGCAACTCAGTCATTACCACCCCCACATCCACCAATAGCTTGGTTGGGAAATAATCCATCACCACTATTCTTCTATGATTACCATGATATGCCCAAGAATCAAAAAAATTTCTACTCCAAGTTCCATCTAAGTGATCCTTAGAGGATAGCTAAAGAACACATCAAGATTTTCCAAACATCCCTCAGGGACATGCAGATTGAACATGAAGATGTATGTAGGCTCTTTCCTTATTCATTGGGAGATGAAGCATTCTATTGGTACATACATTTACCTAAAGGGTCCATCACCTCTTGGAACCTCGTGAAGGACACATTTTTACATAAATTCAAAATCCTAGTTAGCCCTACAGACTTATATGAGAAATTCATGTCAATTAGAAGGGAAGTCAATGAGCCAATCAGTTCATTCAATAACAAGTTTCATCAAGCATACATGAATTTTCAACCACCCTATGTGGTTGATGATACTTCAACAAGAGAAATATATTATGTTGCTCTAGATAATCTTACATTAGCTTTGGTCAAGCGAATGCACCAACCTCTTATATCTTGGTAGATGCTTGTGTAAAAGTGGTGAGGGAAAGAACATATTTTGGGCAACACTTGGCTAGTCCATTTCCCTCATTAGGACCAACAACTAATTCAAGTAAAATCTAGAGGCTCAACCATGCCTTGGACCATCAAACACCACTGATGAACCAGGTTCCCCAACTATTGTGTTGCTTCTAAGGCCACCATTAAATCAGGCACCATCAATACCCACTTATCTTCAAACTTCAAATCAACAAACTTATTCTTAGTAGCCCCATGTACTGTTATACCTATAGAACTCTGAATCTTCAACTGCTCAGTATAACTCTTCCTTAGCATCCCATTTTCCTCCAAAATTTAGTACTACCAATGCACATCAATTTAGACAAGGAACAAATTTATGAATTGGTTGAGTAGGTGAAGAAGTTTTCCATTGAAGTAAAATATTTAAGGAATCAAAATAATCAACTGGAAGCATCTCAAAGGAGCATTCAAGCTAACTACCATAGAGATAACTAGGATTTGGGTGTAGCTTCGAGGCATAATTATGAACGAGGTCAAAATTCTAGATAGAACTTCAAAAGAAGACAACCGTAAAGGTAGAATAGAACATGCAATACCATACCTAACAATGGTGGGGTTCCTTCACCTCTCAACCCTCCTGGTGGTATGGATAAATTAGGAAGTAGAGTATACTTAGTTGAGTAAATATTATCTGGATGGTGTATAATCCATCAAACCAATAGAAATTTTGAGTTCAAGTGTTCAAAGTTCCAAACTGCTACTGTGATCTTTCAAGTGGAGGTACAAAAGTTTGTTGATAGTTCAAGCTAAGGGAATTAGTACCTTTAGAGCCATATGATTCTATCTTGGTTGTCAACTAGACTCCTTTCCCTCAAGGTGACAAAAATGAGCCTAAGAAAGAGGTTGTAGAAAAGGGAGGCAAGTTAAATGAGGTATGTAATGAAGGAACTCTATTGTAAATGTTTGACTCAATAGATAATGGACCTAAATATGAGGAAGACCAATGATAGGAAGAGGTTCATATGTTTCACCAATGCTCTACTCCTTATAACTTGAGAAATAGATAATTTGGTGGTCCATTTACAACTTCCATACCACCTAACAACTTCAACACGCCACCTCATCCTAATGCTAGCAATAACTCACTTTACCCTAGGGTGTCAACTCAATAATTCAATAGGAATAGGTAGCTTGATCCTACTAAAGAAAAACCTATTAATCTAGACCATGGAAATTCATTCGAAGTGGATGTTGAATACATGGGAGAGTATGTGGAAAAAGAACTAAAGAAGGTAAAAGTGAATCTGTTAGCTTATGATCTACTATGAGTACCCTCCATTAGGAATGACTTCTTCAGATCATTGAATGGGACAACACCATAAAAACCATCCCAAGAGGCAGATACAAAGAGGTTCTCACTTGATACATCTAATGATGAGCTATTGATTAGAGAAATCATAGGGGTGAAGCATGATCAACAACTCAGTAAAAATTAGCCATCGGATAAGCAGGCAACTAAGGAAAAAAATTAGGTGCAAATAAAAGATAAAGGAAGTGACAAGGATAAGGCTCAGGTAGCTCAAGATAATTCCCCTATTCATTTGTTCCAAGGAAGGTTGGAGACTCCCCTTTCTTGTTGAACGCATGCATGTTTGGAAAAAATATGCATAATTGCTTGCTAGATTCAGGGGCTTCTACAAATGCCATACTAGTTGTAGTATTCCAAGCACTAGGAATAATCTTGACCCCTTCCAAGTGTAAGGTGACCCAACTTGATAAGACTGAGGTCAACATGGTAGGGGAACTAAATAGAATCCCTATGTAGATCGTAGTAGACCCAAGAGTGCAACAATTCATTAATATTCAAGTTACAAATATTCCTAAAACTTATGGTATCATATTGGGAAGAGACTTCACCCAGGCCCTCAATAGTTATTCCTCAACTAATTATTCACATATGTGACTACCTTGGAAGGGGCTACCCAATCAAATTCAGGTTAAGCGTGAGTCCAAGATGATATTTATGATAATAGAGTACAACAATACGAATGGAGTATTATTTGTAGAAACATAATTGGGAAATTATCTCCTAGTTGCATATGAAGTTTTAGAAGAAGAAAAAATTCCTTGTGTTGTGTCATGCCCCTACCAATTTTACCACTCTTCCTAATAGAATGAAAGCATTCGTTGAGTCCGATAATGAATATTTTCAAGAAGATAGTAACCTTGGGCTATTTGATGGTTTTCAAAAATTCATGCAGAAATGTATGCAATATTAGCTCAGTCTAGGAGCTAGAATGGATTTCAAGGAGCTCTTGTTGCCTAGCTAGTGCAGGATAAATGACGCATCACATTCTAAATTTTAGTGCTATTTGTACCAAACACTCATGGATAACATTAGAAGGCAGATCACTTTGAAGGAATTTTTGGAGGGACAACATGATCAAGACTAGTTCAAATGAAAACAATCCAAGGGTGCAAGGATGGACATGCTGAGAGAAAATGAGGTATTCTCTAAGATCTCCAAAGGAAAAAGTTCCTCCATGTTCTATACATTATGCTTTGATAGATCTAAATCTAAGCAAGTAGTGGGAGTAGGTTTTTAGCTAATCAGTCCTTTAGGTAAGACTTACTTTGTTGTGCATAGATTGCAATTCTATTGTACCAATTATATAGCTGAGTATGAGGTATTAGTTCATGGATTGCTTATGGAATTAAAAAAAAGGGTTAAAATGCAGCAAGTATTTGGGGACTCTAAACTAGTTTTTCAGGTAGGTCAGAAAATTGTATTCATGCCATGAGTGAAGGTTAGAAAACTATAGGCATAGAGTATGGGATCATAGAGTGTTTTGATGCATTCAATATCTAGCTGATTCCTCATGGTAAAAATCAAACCGTCAATGCATTGGTGCAAGTAGGAAACACCTTACAACCTTTATCATTAACTATCTTGAAGAAATTCATAGTAGAACTCATGCCTACCTTGTTAATGCCTGATAATGTGACCAACTTCCAAGTGTTCAAAGATGATAGGCATATCCTTGACTTCATTACAAGCTTAGATTTGTTTACCTCCTAGATCATAGATGAGGTAGAGCCTAAGGAAGAAAAGCTTGATATAGAAGGGGTTATATGAATTTGAAAACCAACACAATACCTAGGGGTATGGTCCAGTTAGAAATAATATTTGAGCTTGACCAAATAAGAGATCAAGACCAATAAACCAAGAAGGACTCTATAGACAACCAATGTGATGTGCATAATCTAGGTACAACAAAAGATGTTAAGAATGTTTTTATACGTAAGGTATGCACCCCAAGAATAATTGATGCATTGTATACATAACATGATGTGCTATCTTTGGGATATGAAGACCTCAAAATTTATGATACATCAATCATCACATACTCCATTCCCCTCAAGCTGGATGAAAAGCCATTCAGGCAGTGACAATGAATGATCAATGCACTATTGGAACCCATTATTTTTACATAAGTATAGAAGCTTTTGTTTGTATGTATTATCTTCCCTATCTGACATTTCATGTGGGTGGCCAATTTAGTTCCAATAAGAAAGAAAACCGGAAGTATAAGTTGCATTATTGGATTTTAGAAAGTTGAGCCTTAGGCATCGAGAAGGATAATTATCACGGTTATATCTGAATAGTGTTGCAAGGAGGTGTTAATGGTTATGATTTCCTTTCTTGATAGCGCTGAATGGGGATACAATCAAATTGATAGTGTAGTACAAAGACCCCTTTGAAACAAGATGGATTTCACTACAAAGTGGGCTACATTCACATACAAAAGAATGTCATTTGGATTGATTAATGCAGGTGCAACATTTCAACATGCCATGGATATAGATTTCAAAGACCTCATTGGAAAATGCATCATCATCTCCATGGATGAACTCATAGTGTTCTCAAAGAAGATAGGGGATCATGTCTCCAACTTATGTAACGGTTTTCAGAAATGTAGAGAGTTTGGCATTTCATTGAACCCAAAGAAGTGTATTTTTTGGGTAACTAAAGGGAAACTACCAGGGTATGTAATCTCAAAAAAGGGTATATAAATTGATCCAAAATGTATTCAGGCCATCCTAAAGATTCAACCCTTGGGGAGAAAGAAAGAAATGAAATCCTTTTTTGGGAAGGTTAACTTTGTCAGGAAGTTCATCACCGGGTTTGTAGAGATCATGAAACCATTTAATGCTATGCATAAGTAGGATGCTAAGGTATAATGGACACAAGAGGCTAAGCAAGTATTTGTAGAAATAAAGAAGGCCATTGCAAATTCTCCCATACTAGTGAGCCTTGATTACTCTAAGCCATTCTAGATATATATTTATTTTCTTTAGATCAGGCATGTGCCAACATGTTGACACAAAAGGATGACATAGGAAGTGAGCATCCTATTGCTTCCATGAGTGCCCCACTGAAGGATACTAAATTGCACTACCCTAATGTTGAGAAACGGGTGTATACTCTAGTCTGTGGAGTCAAGAAGTTTAGGAACGACATCCTAAGAAATAAGGTATTTTTTATTGTACCAGACCTGATTTTCAAGATATTGATGATGAAAAATAAGCCAAGAGAAAGTCAAGCCAAGTGGGTTATGTTGCTTCAAGAGTATGATATGGAGATCTAACAAATTAAGCTAGTTTAAGGATGGGCTCTTATGCACACTATGGTGGAGACGGAACCAGAACTTACTTTCCAACAATACCACTTGGAGGATGTTTCTCTAGATGAATGGTATGAGGACATTGTGTATTATCAATTGAACCACAAATGCCCACCATAATTACAAGGAGTCCAGAAATGGACTTTGTAGCTGAAAAGCAATAGTTATATGTTAAAAAGAGTCATGTTGTATAAGAAAAATCATGAAGGGATCTACCTCAGATGCCTAGGGAAAGTAGAAGTAGATGAAGTGTTGAGGAAGTTTCATGAAAAATTTGGAACAGGACATGGATCGGGCCTTTCCACTTCCCACTAGATTCTATGAGTTGGCTATTACTAGCCAAAAATGTTTAAAGATTCCCACAATCATGTTCAATTCTAACATGTTTACCAAACTATTGCCACCAAAGAGAGGTATGTTGTTGTTCCATTTCAACTAGTTACTAAGGTAAGGCCATTTTCTTAGTGGGGCCTCAACTTCATTGGTCTGGTAAACCGACCATCCTCTACAAGTCACAAGTGCATTCTAACTATAATTGATTATTATACTAGGTGGATAGAAGTTATTTCTTCTAAACAATGCACAACTAAGGTAGTAATTAATTTTATTGAAAGTTGCATTATCAATTGTTTTGGATGCCCATTTGCATTAGTATGTGATAATGGTCTAGCTTTTGCCACTCTTAAATTTGTGGGTTGGGCTTTTGATTATGGGATTATGTTAAAATTATCATCAAACTATTATCTCCAAGGTAATAGATTAGCTGAATCCACCAACAAAAATATATAAACTATCATATGCAAATTGCTAGATAAGAATCCAAAGGATTGATATACCCACTTGTAGTTTCCTCTATGGGAAGATCACACCCGACACAAAGAATCCCTAGGAACTTCCCCATACCACCTCGTCTATGGTTTGGAACCTATTTTCCCAATCCACCTCAATATTCCTAGTTACAATTTATCAAAACCTATTATGGGGAGGGAGAACATCTTGAAGCCAGTTTGGATGAATTACTCCATTTAGAAGAGAAACAAGATGAAGCCTAGAAAATTTTGTCAAACATTAGGGTGTAGTCAAAAGATGGTTTGATCGCAAAGCCAAAGTTAAGGCCTTTAGAATTGTTGACTTAGTGTTATATTAGGATAAGGTCCATGAGAGGAAAGGGGGACATGAAAAATTTGACAAGCTCTGGCTTGGCCCCTTTCAAATTTCTAAAATTCTAAGAGATAATGCATTTCACTTGAAAACACTCACTGAAGAAGATGTACCATTCCAATCAATGGGCAATACTTGAAGCATTATTTCCTCACTTGAGTTGTTTTTGCTCACTCATGTATATAGTTAGAGTAAGCCTTTTTGCTTATTGTTTTTCTTTGCTTTTCCTTTTCTTGTTTTTCGGCCCTTGTTTCTATTGAGGGTGTTGTTAGGTCTTGATGTGGTGGTTGTTCTAGGCCTACTCAAAGGGACCACTTTGTTGCATGTTCCTATTTGTCCCATGGATAAGTCTTCATAAGTTACCAAGGATTTCTATTTGCTTGGATGAATCAAGTTTCTTCACCCAAACATTCACTTTACCTAGAATGAAAGCCTTGTTTTGTTCCTCTCGCTCTTATCTCAAAACTCATGTAACATAAATCTTTAATTCTCTTGATGAGCTATATAGTAGTTGTCATGAGAGCTTGACAAGTGAAAAAATATTAAATTTTTTTTAGTGACCACTGCAATCTCCAAACCCTAGTATAAGCTTCATTGCTTATACAGTTCAGACAAAAGTACCAAAAAAAGAATATAAAAGAAAGAAAAAGGAAAGGAAACATTAAGAAATAGGAAACTATTTGGGTGTGTGAAAAAATCTATCGGGGTTGTGGACACTGAGCTAGCAATATAGCAATGTTCATGGGGATTGTAGTGACAACTCTATTGAGGCTATGGATGCTTGACTGGTAGCAGAGCAATGTACAAGTTACTTTTGGAGTTGGATTACCTACGTAGCTCATATTGGATGAGTGGTCACTTACCTCTATAGCTTCTGAGGGAGGGGTATGAATTCACTACACACACTTTTGAGATATTTGTGACCCCATTAAGTTAAGGATTTTATTCCCCTTTGAGCCTTGAGTTCATTTGATGATGCCTTTTTTTGGTCTACAAAACCATAAATTCTAGGTTTCAAATGATCCTTATCCTTGGAATGCTCAGGAGCATTCCCTTATAGATTCACCATTTTTTGTACCTCCTACACACACACCTCACTGAAACCAAGGATCCCCTCTTTCAATTCACTTTTTTTGGGTCGGTTCACATTTTCCTCAGGTATTGTGCCCCTATTTTGGACTTAGGTTGATCATGTGCCTCAAAATTTTCCATTTCCATCTTGACCAAGTCATTCACCCAAGTTTAGGAAGTTTCAAGAATTTGCAAAAAATGTCCTACAAGTTTTCGCCATGCAGAAGCCATGCTATCCTTTGCTGTCAGTGGGTTTCCATTTGCGGATTTCTATTTCAACTTTGTCATTCCTTGTGGCATTTCCCCCTTGCCTTCACATGATGGAATTTCCACGTCCTCCTTCCATGTATCACTTCTCCGCATGAACTTCAAGCCGACATCTTCCCTAGGTCATGTTTCCACATTTCCCACCTACCGCACATACTTTGAAGTACTTCAATTAATGATCACATTTATGGCAAGGAGGTCTATATATATGGGTCATCCACCTGTCATTTTCCATATAAAATTTCAAATTCAAGGAGTGAAAGAGGTAGCTGCACATGCAAGGAGATTTAAGGACTCAAACTATGGTTATTCTCTTCACACATGCAGACCAAGTACAAGATCAAATATGTTCCAACTTTTGTTGCTATTAAATTTTCTAGGAAATTCCTTATTTGGGTTACCTAGGGCTTGGTGGTACTAGATCTTTATTAAGGTTTTAGTTAATGCCACCGGAGTGTAACGAACATCGTTGCCACTAAATTTAGTGTCCCAACTTGTTGATTGTAACAAATTGAGCCTTGAAGAATTTCTAGATGGGAATTTATTGTGAGTTTTTAGACCTCATCCACTAGGTACCATTTTAGATAGTATGAAACTTAGAATTTCCCGCATCCTTCTTTCCCATGGCCAGGTTTGACAATCAGAGACCAAGATGGTTCATAGAATCATAAGCTTCTTACGGGTTCTTCCTTGTAGAATTTTTGTTGGCAAAAGTATGCTCAGCCCTAGTTGTTTCTAATGGAAAACCCCTGTCAACATTCTAATGAAACTTCCCTGCACTTGTGTTTACCTCTTGCCATGCACCTAACGCAATGAAAATACAAAGTAAAAGGAAATTACGGGGATTGGCCTATGGGACTTCGCACGTGGGTCATCACCCTGCCATGAATATCAATAAAAGCAAAGCCATGGCACCTTCCCACTTGATGTTTTTTGCACCATTCACTTCTGTGGGCATCAAAATTCAATATCATTAAGTCTTCATATCCCACGGGTCCATTTCTGTGAATTTTCATTGTTTGAAATCCGTTTGACTTAAGCAATGGACAATGACAAAACCCTGGCAGCATCCCAACCTATGACTTCCACACTACCCACCTTCATGAGCATTAACCTTAAACCAAATTCTAAAAAATTCTAATTCAAGATGCCACTACAGGTTTTCTCTTTTGGGCTGCCATTGGCAGAAAGTTGTCCCTCCTCAATCGTTGTTTAATAGCAAGCTATTTGTGGCACCTTTCCTAGTGGTCTCTACACTTCAAATTTTTGTAAAAGCCTAAAACAAACCATTGATAACATAAGCATGAAACTAAGGGGTCCTAACATGAAACTTTGGGCTAAAATAAAAAATATCGAAACAAAATGTCTTTGTAGGTTCTATTATGTGGAACATTACCCTCCTTAAGCCGTTGTCTAGTGGCAAAAACCTGACAGAGCTCTGCTTCATGACACCTACACTTTAAACTTCCACAATCCACGAGATGATGAAGTTTTCAAGTAGGATGGCCAAACATGATTTTCCCCACATGCTAAAAGGGATTTACATGAAAATGAACAAGTAAGAAGAATTTGTGGGTTTCTCCATGTTGAACTTTTCCTGTGGGTTGTCATGTCTCCAGGGCCATCTCTTATGGAAAAACTTAAACAGTATTCCCATTGCCAACTTTTGCACCATCAATCTTTGCATGAGCTTTAAAGGCCAAATTAACCAAGGGAAATGATGCTAAATGCTCTTATTTTTATATCCCCACATGCCTAATGAGTTTGCATTAAATTTACTCAATGATGAGACATTGTGAAAATTTCTCATCAGAACTCCATTTGTGGAACTTTGTCCTCCTTGGGCCATTTCTAATGACATTTACCCTGATGACTTTCACTAGGTAGAAACCCACACCTCCTAACCTCCAAAATTGAAAAATTCACAAACGAGAATAAAATTATAAAATTTGATGAATGTAATGATCTCTCTAAAGTATGTGGATTCATATAACATAATTTTGGCATGATTTAATTAGTTTTTTTCCCTCTTAATTTATCAAAGCACTTACTACACACCTTGTGTGTAGGATTTATGGAATTGGTAGAGAAATCAACAAAGAAAACTAAAAAAGGAAAGAATACTGCAAAGGCATCAAGGGGAAAAGAAGAGAAAGCTCAAATGAAGTATGAATTCCACAGAGTCAAGTGTACCTTAAAAATCATTTCAAATTGGGACAAAGTGACCGACACAGTCCTGGGACATGTTAGCATTGATGAATTGAGATAGAGGGTCTTTGTCAATTCAAGAAATGCAAAGGCCTTGAGGATAAAGAAGAGCGGAATCCTAAAAGCAACAGGTTTTCCTCCTACCCTAATCATCCCAAAGCTAGTCTTTGCATGCAAAAAATGTTACCATGCATAGACCAGGATGATAATCACTGTAGCTAAGAGGGTGCTAGCTGATCTAACTCCATGTATATTGGAAAGAAATTTATCATCCCCATATTTAATAAGATGGAGGAATTAGAGAAAGAATATACCTTGATTGTATGGAAATAAGACCCCACAGATTGCAAGAGAACTATTAATTAGACATGGCTGCTCGACAAGAGGGGTAATGCCAATAAGGTGCCCTAGAAGCTATATAGAAGTGATTTCATGAAAGAGGCCAATGACCTTGTAACATTACTAAGAAAATTAATGGGTCTTCCCACTTCAGCACTCTTTGAGGAGTGGATGTTCTATTTCATGGAAGAGATCCTCAGAGGAGAGGCCAAATTTCACTACACAAAGATCATTAGAGAAAATTTACATATTAAATTTGTTGCAGTGAAGAAGACTTGGGAGTTCTACATGACCTCCTATGTTGTATAAATTTTGGCCATAAAATTCCTTATAAAGGATTGGATTGTGTTGGCACCTTGGGACTGAGAAGGGGAAAAATATTTCTTATGATTGCTACTCATAGCTCCCATATAGAAATTACAAGAAGGATTACAGGAGGCTCAACAATTTTTTCATCATGCACATCATTCAGACCTTGTCAGGAGATTATCATAAGAGAATTTCTCACAACACAAAGGAATTTGTAGAAGGCTTCGAGTACTAGTTCATTTAGTTCCCCAAATTTACATACATAAGAGCTGAGGGATTCTTAGGATTCCCATACCAACTACGCTGATATCCCAATGATAGAATAATCTTGTTGGAGCTCACTCGGCAATTGCAAGCTGCCTAAAATTTATTGCATAACAAGCACCATGATGGGTTACCATACCCCATTGTTTTTGGTCAAGGAGTATATTTGTGCATTGCTACTCCATGCATAGAATACTAAAAGAAGGATCTCATCGAGTACCACCTAGAACTGCATACAGAATGAGGAGGCTTGGACCCTCTTAGAAAATTAAAGAAGCAGGTTGGAAGGTAGTATGCCCATAGACCCCACATTGAATATTTCTAGGATAACTACGATGATGGCCATGAGGTCTAAAGGTGTTACTATATGAGAATTACTACTAAATTGGTAAAATACATTAATCTGTATCCGGTCCCTGATCAAGTTGTGAAAGATGATAATGTGCTCAATGAGAGATATAGTTCTTTGTTTAATGTTCCATTGTGAGTGATTGATTGGGCAGAGCCAAAAGTCAAGGATCTAGATACCATCACTTGTCCAATGGAACAAAGGACTAGGAAGTGGCTAGATGATCAAATAGCCCAGCTATAGCAACAAGGCATAGAACTGACCTATGGAGAATTAGAGGATGACCTATAAAGTGAGATAGACAGTGGTGTTGCTGTTGGTTCTGTGGAAGAAGCTCTCAAGTCCCCACCAATTACAAGGTCAAGGAAAAGAAAGGACACATCAGAGTGACAACCCAAGTGTAAATTATACATTAGAAAATTGGTTAAGGGGCAACGATCACCAAAGAAGCCCAAAAGAATGGGAAAAATTGTTCCCTATATGTTGGCCATCCAAAAAGAAGGGTATCCACCCCAGAAGGAGGAAGAAACTAAGAAACCACATTCTCCAACCTATACCACATATGTGTTCCCATCCACCATAGCTACTACACCATCCCCTTTGAGTCCTCAATCATTTCTCATGTCATCTCCACCTGTTGTGTACATCTTGATCCACCTAACTTTTACCTCTCTGATGGCACTAGTGGTTGTGCTAGATTCTTCTTCTTCCACCACTTTCTCACAATCATCTTCCTTGCTCCCACCTCCATTTCCAACTATCTCTACCCTACCACCTTCTTTGCCTACAACCTCTATGGAACCCTTTACCTTGCTAGAGACCATTGTCTCATATTTGTAAAATTTTCCACCCAAATTCTCTAAGGTTATTCTAAATCCCCAAGTTAAACTGCTTATCGCCCAACTTGTTGCTACATTTACCCTCTCTCCACTTCCTATTGAGCCACCTAAAATGGAGGCTATCATGTAAATATTTGAGGAGATGGAGAGGCTAAGCAAGGAACAACCCAAAGAAGTAGTAGGGTATGTGCTAGATCATGATGGGCCAAAAACTTGCAATATGATGGGTATGTGTAGGGTATGTGGCTGATGACTTTTTTTTAACCCAAAAATGATGAAACAAAAAG
>VDFB02130239.1:0-25495 GCA_007258455.2 Sequoia sempervirens | reverse complement strand
TTTTGTTGTTAAATTTGTTTTCTTTTATTCGTTATTATTTTGTGCCTTACTTAATTAACATAAAAGAGGGGTAAAAATTTATTAAAACAAGAGAAAATTACAGAGCAAAGTCATTACATAGCCTTATCAAGCTCCACCAAATGGTCCAACTGTTGAGACAAATCAGGCGGTAATTGACCCCGATCAACCAAATTCCAATCATGAATATGATCAGAAGCCCATTTAGCCAAACAATCAGCAACACCATTCCACTCTCTAGGAATATGAGTGCAAGTAACAAACTCAAGAGAAACACAAAGATTGAGAATTTGTTCAATAATCAAAGCCAGGTGCCAACTAACATCCTCTAACCTCCGCCTGTTCAGCAAGTTCACCACAACCTGGGAATCAGATTCACATATAATCCTGCGCCACCCCAACTTACTGCCATGCTCCATAGCCAGTAAAATTGCCTGAGCCTCCATAAGATTATTAGTATGAAGACCCTTATAAATAGAGAAAATAAATTGAACATCTCCAGAACTATCCCGACCAACACCACCAATTCCAGCATGACCAGGGTTTCCACGAGAAGAGCCGTCTGTGTTAATTTTAAGGATGCCTTGAGGAGGAGGAGACCATCTTCCCTCCCTATTCACCTTCAGAGTAGGATGCCTACACTTGTTGCGCATAAGCTGTTGATGCGAAGGAGGGAGATGAAGGCAGTTGAAACAGCCAACATCAGAAGGAGCAATCGAATCAGACAAATCACACTTAGCCGCGATCGTTTCTCCCAAAGAGTGCAAAATTTTCCACCACAAGCGATGGGCCCCCATCATCATATCCTGAAAAATCCGACGATTCCTCTCCAATCAAAGATTCCAAATGATGAAGGAAGGGCCAATCGCCCAAGCAGCTTGAAGAAAGGAAGTAGAAACAGGGGCCCTACTCCCCCGATCCACAAACTCAGCCAAAGAAGAAACATGCCAACATGGCATATTCCACACCCACCACCAAAAATGCCAAATCTCCCGAGCATAGGAACATTGGAAGAAGAGATGAGAAGCACACTCCTCAGCCTCACGACACAACACACAAAAAGAGGGACCCTGGAAACCCCGCTTGCATAAATTATCCCAAGTAAGACACCGGTTTTGAGCCACCAACCACATGAAGAAATTGCACTTGGGCCAAGACAACTTATGCCAAACATACTTCCACCAAGGGACCTGAATATCCCCAAACAATTGTCGACCCAATTGCTTATAGCCAGTAGACACAGAGTACTTCCCAGACATATCAGAACCATCCCAAGCTAAAATATCAGGTCCCCTCAAGGAATTACAAGCTCGGGAAGCCAAAAGTTGAGCAAGCTCCCGCCTATCCTGCTCAGAGCCCCCAGGAGGCCACTCAGAAAGGTGCTTCCAGCAGAAAGAAACAACAGAGCCACAATGCTCAACAATCTTGTAATGCTCAACGGTGTCCCAACCAGCAGCAATAAAAACATCACAGAGGGGTTGAAGATGAGGAAAAGCAGAAAGAATAGGTGGGTGACCATCTCAAGAATCCCACCAAAAAAGAGCCTGTGATCCCGAATGACAGATCCAAAAAAGCGCACGCTTAATCAACTGGGCTCCCACTTTCAAAGTAGACCAAATCATAGAACCACTTCCCTCCAGAGGATAGCGAGGAACCTCATGAGAAGCAACACCACGGAGATACTTATAGTTAAGAACACGGGCCCATAGCTGGTGTTGATTAGTACACCAGCGCCAGTAAAGCTTCATCGCAAGAACTTTCCCATTCAAAATAGAAGAGCGTAAACCAAGACCATCCTCCTGCTTAGGTCTACACACAAAATCCCATTTAACAAGGCTCCACTTAGAAGTCATCAAGTTGCCACTCCAAAGGAATTGCTGAGAGAGTGCATCAAATTCACGAAGGAAATACATAGGGGCCGATTGAACAAAACATCTGTAGACGGGAAGGGCCGAGATAACAGACTGAAGGAGGGTAACTCTAGCAGCAGTAGACAACCACCGATGAGTCCAATGAGTTACCTTCTTCCTCAACTTATCAAGCAATATCTGCCAAGAGGATCTGGGTTGACGACCAATGGCAAGAGGAATCCCCAGATAGACAAAGGGGAGAGATCCAATTTGAAACCTCAAAATAGCAGCAATCCTCCTCTGGATGGCCAAAGGAGTATTGAAGAAAAAAATAGAAGACTTCTGCTCATTAACTTTCTGACCCGAAGCAGCGAGGTAGATGTCCAAAGCTCGCCTAATGGATTCAGCTTCACAAAGACGAGCCAACCCCATAAGAGAGGTGTCATCCACAAACTGGAGGTGAGACAGAGTAGGCAGACCCAACCCCCATTGCCAACCATGAATCACACCAAGAGAGACCTGAGTTTTAAGAAAGCGACCCAGCCCCTCAACCATAATAATAAACAGATAGGGAGAGAGTGGGTCCCCTTGACGAAGGCCCCTGGTAGCACCAAACAGCTCTGAAGGTTCACCATTCACAATGACAGAAAATGAGGAGGAAGTCACACAACTCATAGTCCAACTCACCCACTCAGAAGAAAACCCAAAGGCTAACAATTTTTTTTGAAGGAAACTCCATTTAACTCTATCATACGCTTTTTCCATATCCAGCTTGATGAACATAGACTTATCCTTGGAGATCGCCATGGAATGAATAACCTCAGAGGCAATCACCACCCCATCCAAAATTTGACGACCAGCCACAAAACCTCCTTGCTCCTCAGAAATAACAACAAGCAAGCAAGATTTAAGCTGCTCAGCAATCAACTTCGTAATAATCTTATACACCACATTGCAGAGTGCAATAGGTCGAAAAAGCTCAAACCTATCAACACCCTCCTTCTTAGGAATGAGGACTAAAAAAGTAGCATTCAGGGCCTGAAGCATCTGCTTGTTATGAAAAGATTCACAGACAACCTCCAACAAATCCAGCTTCACAATTTCCCAAAACTCTTGGAAAAATTCAACTGGGAACCCATCAGGGCCAGGAGCCTTCCCCTTATTCATCCCAAACACAACCTCTTCCACTTCAGACAGAGTAATCAGGCGCATGAGAGAAGCATTCAGCTCATCAGAGATCAAAGAAGGAATACAAGCAAGAATCCTATTCTCCTCAACCTTAGCAGGAAGAGAATCCTCAGTAAACAAAGCAGAGAAGAATAGGCGAGCTTCTCTGGATAAAGTCTGTTGCGAGGATAAAACTAATCCTTCAGAGTTAACGAGAGAAGAGATATAACACTTATTCCGACGAGCCTGCACAGAGTGATGAAAGAAGGCAGTATTCCTGTCGCCCTCTTGAAGCCAATCAATCTGAGCCTTCTGTTTCTAGAATATCTCCTCTTGAAGCTCCCACTCTTCCACAGATTTAAGAGCCTGGGACTCAGCATGCCCAAGAGCTTCTGAAAAATCAAGATCCCTAATATGGCGAGTAATGACAGCAAGACGCTCCTGCGCTTCCCTTTTCTTAGCACAAAAATTGCCAAAACATAGCCTATTCCATCTCTTAAGATGAAACTTAACACATTGCAGCTTCTTAACAAAAGAATACATAGCAGTACCATACGCAAGGGCTCCATCTCGCCACCACTAAGCAACAAGATTATACAAAGAAGAGTCACGAAGCCACATAAGCTGAAATTTGAAAGGAGGATTCTTTGGATTAGGGAAAGGAGAAGCTGAAAACTTAATTGGCCAATGATCAGAGCCACACCAATCAAGAATCTCAGAGCAAATAACCACACTGCCCCCAACCCAAAAACTAGAAACAAGAAACCTGTCCAACTATTAATTGTTGATTTAATTATGTCCTCATTTCAAATTTTTTTTCAAGTTGTTTGTGATTTTATTTTATTTTCTTTATTTGTTTATTCATTTGATTTATTTCTTTCATAGTTTGGCTTGCTTTGTTTATTTTTTTTCTCTCCCCTCTCTTTATTTGTAATTTTCTCCTTTTCTTTATTTGTTTGATTCATTAATCCGGTGCTTTCTTTATTATTTTCTTTGCATTTTTTTTCCTCTCTTCCTTATCTTTATTCATTTTTTGGGTAGTGTGCCTCTCAACCTTCCCAAACTCCCCCCTCTCCTTTTTCCCTCTCCTTTATATCAAAGTCTTCTTGCTCTTTTTCATTCTCTCTCTTTTGCTTATTATCCTGATGATGGATCATGGAGTATGATCTGAAACGTTGATGGTGTAAAAATTGCACACAATTTTTTCCAAAAATCTGCATACTAACATTTAAAAAAGTTGGAGTCGTATTGGGATGGGTGACCTTCCCAGTAACCTCATCACCTAGATATAATGAGTGCTAAGTGGACCATTCATCATCACGAGAGATGGGTTCTTGTCAACCACTACTCATGAAACATGGGTCAATGAGTTTGACTCATTAAACTACACGGTGAGTTGAATCCTGATAGGAATATCACATTTAAATAAGTTTAAGATCAAATCGGTTACACTCCATAGGGGAGAGGGGCCCATAGTGGAGCGGGCTCCAATAGTGGGGATAGAAGTAGTCCTTAGTGGACTCCATAGTGGAGCATCTTAATATCCAATTGCGAAACACTTTTTATCCATAAAGTACACAAACTGACAAATCATGTGATGCCACATTGACACACCAATAAAACATGACTTAGTGCACCACTATCGGTCTCACTTTATTTTTGAGCCTTTTTTAATACCTTAACAAAAAGCATGCTGATGGGGCATCATATTTGATGACCCTAAAATTAAAATTTTTAAGCAGGGGAGTTGCCAAATAAACTACTATACAAAATTGGGACTGATTTGAAATTCCATATAGGATTTTGACAAACACAAAGTTAGGGTGCTCCATTATGGGCCCCTCTCCCCTATAAGAATCTTCCTTTTTGTTATCATTTTTTTTAAGATTGAGGAATCAATTAGCCCCTCTTATAAACTGCAGTGCATTTGGTAAACATTTTTCCCGTAACCGATGACGCTGACATGACACACCCTCCGATACCTTGAGATGGAAGGAAAACTAGACTTCACGACCTCTTACATTTTTGTTATTGTTAGCACCGTATCCTCCTCTGATGATATTGTGGATGATGTAAGAAAACTTTTAGCTAACTCCTCAAGTTCGTTCATTTAGTCTTCTGTTAGATGATGTAAATTCGCGTCAACATGCTTCTAGAATTCTCTAATAGAACGTGCGATGACGCCCTTTTTTCATCGTTGGTTTGGTTTTCAACATGTTCGGTGGAGAGACCTCTCCAATATCAACGCATCATAATCTTAGATGGTCGGGAGAGTTTCTCACGTATTTTTCTTCTTAATTGAAGTTTATCATATCTTTTATGATAAACTCTCCCGAGCACTTGCAATTAAATATGGTTGTACAAATAATTTTCTTGTTTCTCTAGACATTTGTTACGTAATAATGATGGCATGGTCCTACTTTTTAGCTGTTCATCCAAACAGATATGACCGCATTAACACTTATTTGCAACGAGTAATTCCATTAGCCATGGTAATGTGGCAGAATGTTCTAGTTTAACCATTTTTATCTTACAACAATGATTTCTTGATCTTTGTAGGACTTTTTTTTGTGTGAATTATTTTCTTCATATTTCATGGTGCAAAATCAATGGATCAGAAAGGGAATATTTTCTTACTATTCTTAGAAAGTGATACCCTTCTACCTAAGTGCTATTTATTATGACTATGTCTTCTTTTTAGTCTATTGTAAAATTGACTAATGTATTTACTAGCACTTGCATCAAAGGAGGTGCAATGGTTACATTGATTAATTTTTTAATAATTTATGTTTGAGAGGAGGTCTATGATTGATGGGGAGTTTATAGATCCACTCTCGAGTGAAATATCCTCATGTTATTGTCATGGTGGTTAGTATATGGCTAAAATATTTACACACCAAATTTGTCAAGCCAAAATTGAGTACCTTAACATAAAACTTGGTGTGAAGAAGAATGTTGTAAGAGTTGGTGTGAAGAAGAATATTGTAGAACTTGGTGTGAAGACGAATGTTGTCTACCTTAATGAATTATGTGATGTATATATTCCTCATGATATTAAGAGAAATTTACATATAGATTAGGCCTTCTAAAGATGAAATTTTCAAAATAATGAACTAACAGAAAATTATTAAAAAGTTACGTCAGCTAAAATTAAAACAATCATTTATTTTACTACATAAAATTATCAACTCACTAAATTTAATTTAACTTTACATATGTTACTTTATCTCAATTATCTTTCAATTATGTTACTTTGTGGAATACACTCAATTTCCTATGAATTGATGAATCATGATAATAATTGATATGAAAATTCATTTTAGAGTCACAAATTATTCTTGATATCATAGTTTATAATAATTTGACTCTTAACCATTTTAATACTTACTCTTTCTTCATATATTTGTTTTTCAATTATATATTTATAATAAATTTAAAATTATATTATATAAATTATATATTAATTAAAAAATTAAATCACAAAAATATTGATACATAATCTAAATTTTTTATTTTTATAATTAAAAATATTTAATTTATTATATTTTTATAATAAATTTATTATTTTTTATATAAAATTTTAGAAGTTATTATATATATATATATTACTCTAATTTTAATATTTTATAATATATATTTTTTTAATTAGATTGAATTAGAAAGAATTAATAATACATTAAAAAATTACTCAATCAAATTATGCTCTGAAAAATGTCGAGCGAGGGTTCAGCAAGGTGCGAAGTGTAGGGGATGCGCTTGTCCAAGGTAGACAATTGCGGAGGAGAAGCGGTTATGAAGGATGCCCAAGCCATGGGAAAATTGTTTTTGGAGCAAGATGCAGCCGTAAAGACAGAGGGTGAGAAGAAGAATATGACCAGATTGGCCGTGGGCAATGTCAACATAGATGTTTCGTCGGTGATCCAGGAGATTGTCATTCTGGACCATTTTTTGCATTCAAAGGTTGAGAAGCTAAAAAAGCATGGGATTATTGCTAAGTTCATTGGCATCTGGCCAACGATGGAGCACATCTATCGTTGCGCGTCACAAACCTGGGCAGGCTAGAAGCCAAAGATTACTTTTTTTGCTTTATGGTTCATTCAATTTGTTTTTCAATCAGAATTTGAAAGGGATAAAATTTTGCAGGGGGGTCCGTGGTTCATGGGGAACACAGGTTTATATGCGTGGGCCTGGTCGCCAGGTTTTGATCCGCACTTAGAACCAATCAAGGATGCACCTCTCTGGGTAAGGATGTATAAAATCCCTTTGGAGCTCAGGACGGAGGAGATCTACATGCTCATTGGGAATACCCTAGGGGAGTATGTGCAATGCGAGTCATCGTCGGGCAATAGATCTCTGGCCCCCTTTCCTCGCTTCTGTGTAAAGGTTGACTTGCGAAAGCCACTTATGCATTTAGTGCGTTTGTCTTCCTTGCTAGGCGAAAGGCTCCAGAAACTGGAATACGAATGCTTACCAATTAGGTGCTATGGATGTGGCTAGATAGGGCATACGATAAATTTTTGCGCAAAGTTTAAGGCAGGTGGGCATAGGGATGGCAGTAAGGAATAGGCCATGGGCACCGAAGGGAAGAATTCGAAGGCATTTGGTTCTTCCCCTGTTCACTCGCGGTTGGTTTCCTCCATGCCTTTTATGTTTGGTGGCAATGGTAGTGGCTCCCCTATGAGGTACCTAGAGGGGTCTTTTCTGGCGGGGTCTTTGGTTGATCCAAATAGTGTGGAGCAAGTTAAGGGAGATATCGCTAGAAATTCAGTTAAGGATACTGTTGGGGTCGTGGTGGCTGATGCCCCCTCTACAGTTCAGCCTGTCAAGGTTAATTGCCCTTCCCCTTCAGCTACTAAAGCTAATCATTCTGGGGAGGCTCCTGTTGTTCCAGTCGGTGGGGATTCAGATAAGGAGAATGATTGGTCAATTGCAACTAGGAGAACAAAAAAATTTGGTGGCAAGAAAAACATTCCAATCGATTCTGGAGACATTAATAGCAGGGGCAGGAAATCAGAGGCTACCAAAGCAAAACTCAAGGCGCTGGAGGAAGTTGGGAATGGCACTCAGGCCTCAATGAGGCATTTTTTTTAATGGAGGTGGGCACCTCCCTGACCCCAGGAGATTATGAAGATTCTAAGCTAGAATATTCGTGGCCTTAATGGCCCAGAGAAGCGGCGTCTTCTCAAATGATTGATTGAAGTTGAATGCCCTGACATTCTTTTGCTTCAGGAAACCAAAATGGATGAGGAGTGATTTATAGATCTGGTCCCAAGGTTTTGGAGAAATGGGGAAGGGGTTGCAAATAATGCTATGGGCACAGCTGGTGGTATTGCTATTGTGTGGAATAAAAAATTTGTTGCTGGGTTATTGGTGGAAGCTTCGTAGTATTGCATCTCTATTCATTGCCATTTCCTTCAGAGTGGTGAGCAAGTATTAGTTACAAATGTCTACGGGCCTTCTCTGGATGGAGATAGGTTGGAAGTGTGGGATTACCTCAGAAATTTTAGAATGGTTAATGGGATGGGTAATTGGCTTGTGGGAGGTGATTTTAATGTTGTGTTGTCTCCCGAGGAGAAGGTGGGAGGTAGGGCCCTTTTGTCTCCTAGCTCATTGGCTTTTAGAAGTCTTTGCGAAGATCTGGCCTTCACTGATATCAGGCCTAAGGAAGGATGGTTCACTTGGTCCAATAAAAGAACTGGGATGACAGTATTAGAATCCGAATAGATAGATTCTTGGTTAACTCTGACTGGTTCTTGGGTTTAGACAATTTTATTTCTGAAGTCAAGCATTTTGACGGTTCTGATCATTGGCCAATCTCACTCGTTAACAAAACCCTGAAGCCCAAAGGTGTCCCCTTCAAAATGGAGGCTTTCTTGTATGAGCATCCAGATTTTGAGCAGCTCTTGGCTGGTTGGTGGAAAGTAGATGTCAAGGGGTGTAAAAGGTACATCCTCTATAAAAAGCTTATGGGGGTTAGTAGGCAGGCCAGGTTATGGAACAAGCATTCATTCGGTGATCTATTCGAAAAGAAAGTCAAGGTGGAATTGGGCTTGCATCTTCTAGAAACTGACATTGCCTCCATGGGTTTCTCCCCTGAGCTAAGGGCTAAGGAACTCGTTCTAATAGAAGAACACAATAGGCTGCTCCATATGGAAGAGATATTTTGGCATCAAAAATCCAAGATCAAGTGGCTGCGGGAGGGCGATAAAAATACCAATTTCTTTCACATAACTACTAAAATAAGGCTTCAGCAGAACAAAATCCTCAAGATTCAGACTCCCGAGGGGTTGGTTCTAAATGATGTGGAGACTATATGATTAGCGGGGAAGAATTTTTTCCAATCTTTGCTTGGTGCCCCTCCTGATGTGGACTTGGTGGCTCAAGAGGAGTGCTTAAGCAACATCCCATGCTTAATTTTGGAAGATTAGAATTCTGCGCTTCTTGCTCCCTTTTCCAGAGAAGCAATCAAGAGGGTGGTGTTCTCCTTGGGTGCTAGGAAATCCCCTGGTCCTGACAGCTTCCAAATGGAATTCTTCCAAAAATATTGGTATCTTGTTGGTGAAGATGTGTGGCTTGCTGCTGAGGAGAGCAGGCTTCAGAGAGCTATCTTCAAACCATGGAACTCAACATTTATCGCCTTGGTTCCCAAGGTCAGAGATCCTAAATTCTTTGATCAATACAGGCCCATTGCGCTTTGTAATCCTATTTACAAGGTGGTGGCTAAGGCTATGGCATCAAGATTGAAGGTATGCTTGGAGAGCCTTATCTCTGAAGAACAAAGCGGTTTCTTGAAAGGTAGACAGATTTTGGATGGCATTGTGACTGCCCACGAAGTTATCCATTCCATCCAAAGTAGGAAGAAAGAGGGTATGGCTATCAAGCTTGATATGAATAAAGCCTATGACCGAGTTCCTTGGGATTTTCTAATCAATATTAAAAGGAAGTTGGGGTTTAGTGCCTCTTGGTGCAGTTGGATTCAAAGCTGCATCTCGTCTACCTCTTATGCTATTCTTATCAACGGTGTTCCAACTGATTTCTTTAGTGCAAAAAGGGGGTGGCACCAAGGTGATCCACTTTCACCTTTTTTGTTTCTCATTGTGGCTGAGGCCTTAAGTAGATGTCTACAAAAAGAGGTCAGCGTTGGAAATCTCAAAGGTCTGCAAGTTTCCCAAGGATCTAACAACATTTCACACCTTCAATTTGTGGACGACACCTTTTTATTAGGTGAGGCTTCAGCTAGGGAGGCTCGGGTGTTCAAGCATATTCTGGCTCTTTATGAACGTGCTG
Organism: Sequoia sempervirens; assembly: GCA_007258455.2. Taxonomy (NCBI): domain Eukaryota; kingdom Viridiplantae; phylum Streptophyta; class Pinopsida; order Cupressales; family Cupressaceae; genus Sequoia; species Sequoia sempervirens. The sequence goes on along the minus strand of VDFB02130239.1, from coordinate 15,173 downwards.
CTAGGAAAAAAGTGAGTATGGCCAAGTCTCAAATTTTTTTCTTGAAGTATCCTTGCTTGGAGAGCTTGGAGATTCAACGGGTTCTTGGATTTGATGTTGCTCAATTTCTTGGCAAGTATTTAGGCTTGCCTCTTGTCTTCAAGAAGCCAACTACTGATGATTGGGGCAATGTCATAAGCAAGGTTCATGGTATGCTCGATTCCTGGAAAGGTCGTTGGCTCTCTCTTGCTGGGAGGATTACTCTCATAAAAGCTTCTATGTCTGATGTCTCGATTTATACTATGTCAGCATTTCAAATCCCAAGCAAGGTTGCCAAGGTTATTGAAGATACAAAAATATGCTTTTTATGGCAGGGCAGTGATGTGAAATTTAAGTACAATTTGGTGAAATGGGATGAGGTGTGCAAGCCTATCAGATATGGGGGGCTGGGAATTAGGAAATGTAAAGAGATGAATACTGCTCTTGGCACTAAATTGGTTTGGAGAGTGTATGAGGAAAAGGATAGACTTTGGAGCAAAATTTTGCAGGCCAAATATCTTCAAAACAACATTGATTTTTTTATTTAATAAGAACTGTACTCTTTCCCAGGGATCGAGCATATGGAATTTTCTCTTACATTGTAGAAGTGTCATTATTCCTGATTTGAGATGGCCCTCGGGGGATGGTAGAAAGATTAATTTTTGGCAAGATCATTGGTTGGATTATGGGAAGCTCATTGATTCTCTGTGCTTTAGACCTTTAGCTTCACACTTTGAGGAAGTTGTTGGCAGCAAAGTGGTTGATTACATTGAGGGTGCTGCCCTTGATAAAAGATGGAAGTATCTTATTGCCCCTATGGCTGCGTTAAGTAAGTCTTGTATGGATCTGCAAGTTGAATTGGCTAAATGGCATGTCATTGGTCCGGAGGAGGAAGATAGATTGGTATGGGGCGACACTGGCTCTGGTCAAGTTACTGTTCGGGATGCCTTTCTAAAATATTTCTGCAACAAGTCAAAGGTAGAGGAGGTTGACAGTAAATTGTGGTTCAAACAAGGAATTCCTAAGTTGAATGCTTTTTTTTGGATTGCCTGGAAGGGTAGGGCTCTCACTTGGGATAGGTTGAGATCCTTTGGTCATTGTGGGCCTTTGAGATGTGTGATGTGTGAGAGTGTTGAAGAAGATAACAATCATTTGTTCCTTCATTGTAGTTTTTCTCACTACTTGTGGTCATGCTTCCTCTCTAGATGGAGTTTATCTTGGGTCATCGCAGAGGATATCCCAAGGATGTTGAAAAGTTGGGTTCTCAATGTTAGTAGCCCAGGTTTGAAGCTCATTTGGTATGTTGCCCCAGCTATTATTGTGTGGAATCTTTGGATAGAAAGAAACAGGCGCATTTTTCAGCAGTCATGGAGGTCAAAAGATAGAGTTTGGGATTTAGTGGAAACCACGATTGGTGAGCTCGGTGAGATGCATTGGAGCAACAATTGGTCAATCAAAGCTCATGAGTCTGTTTGGGGGATTGCTTGGCCTTGTTTTAGATGGTTGGATTATCTTCCTTCTCCTACTATCTCCCACTCGTGCCATGTTTTGTGGTGCTCTCCTGAGGGTGACTGGTTGAAGCTTAATTTTGATGGTGCTTCCAAGTTCAATCTAGGTGTTGGTGGTGGTGGGGGTATTTTTAGAGATTGTAATGGTCAGCTTGTTGGTATGTATGCTTTAGCCTGTGGGGTTGAGTCTAATAATCTAGCTGAGGTGAGAGCTCTTTTGTGGGGTCTGATGATTGCTAGGGAGAAGAGATGGAAGAAGTTGTGGGTGGAAGGGGACTCAAGGTTGATCATTGAAGCCTTGAAAGGAAGAGAAACTCAGAATTGGAAGCTGGGGGTCATTATAAAGCAAGCTAAGTGGGTGATCAATGCGTTTGATGAGGTGAAGTTGTCACACATCAAACGTGTTGGGAATCGAGTGGTTGATTGGGCTACTAATATAGGTGTAGCTATGCAGAGTGAGGCTGGGGTCTACGTCAAATCTTGGTGGAGTAACTTCCCTTTTGAGGCTGTCAAATTAATGCAAGAGGATATTAAGGAGCACCCCCCTGACTAATGGCATCTTCTGTTGTTGTTCGGGCAATACTTCCTATGTGAATGGTGTATTTTTTGTATGATAGTTGTCTGCCACATTTTGGTTGTTCCTCTTTGTTGTTTTATGGTTCCTGGACCTAAACTAGGTTTTTATTATCCAAAAATAAAATAAAATTACTCAGAGATAAAAAAAGAAGATCAGTAATAAATATGAAAAAAACTGAGCTCGAAGATACACAACCAGGAGTCCAAAGATAAAAGATCAAAAAATAAAGTAGCAACACTATCTTTTGAAATCATTTGTAATTGGTCATGGAGTATCAATATCAGTACTATTGGCTAGTCGTTGACAATAAGTATGATATTAAACATTTTTATAATTTTATATTACAGCATCTTCACTAGTCAAATTACAACCTTTTTATATTAATATTTAAAAAAAAAATTAGATATGAAAATATTAATATTTATTTTAATAAAAGATTTATATTTTATCTTTAACTTTCTTACACTTCAAGAATAAAATTAGTTAAAAAGTAGTAAATGTTACTGTATTTTATGAAATTGACTAAACAGGGTAAATTTTAAAATGGTAGTCTATTGGTTTCTTGATTTTGATTAGTATTTAAAAATTAATATTGTGGCCAAGATAAATAAATAATCATCATTGAAGATTTTTCTTTTCAAAATCTTTGATAGAGTAAACCTACATGATGATAATAAAAGTTATAATCTAGATTCCAAGTGTTTAATATTGCTCCTTCTGAACCAAATAAATAGGGAGATCAATAAGTTGTTGATGTAACCAAGCACTATCAAATTTAACCTAGAGCAATGTGAGCTTGCCAAGAAAGTGGATACTTGAATGAGGTGGCAACACAAGCCACAACTTTGTTGTCCTTACAAGGACTATTAATAGTCCCTAAATGCTTCAAGTAGAACCCACATAATGGAAGCTTCCCCATCCTCTTCCTTATAACCCTCCCAATATATGAGGATAAATGCATTGTTTCACTCCTCACAATTGGCTTCTTACCAGATAAATCCACATCATAAATCACTCTTGGTCTGCCCATCATGAACATTATGGTTTTCTCAACATTATTCCTTATGCTTGTATATTCTGCATCTTTGGTTATGGGATGGACATGCATGGACTTGTGTGGCCTGGTTCAATTGAAGTACCCATTTGTCATAGGCCTTGGCTATGGAGACCCCAAGTTTCAAACCTATATAACATGCCACAACCAAAGACAACTAATTTTCACATCTTATATAGGCTCATATCCAATCCAAGATATAGATTATAACCAACATGTCATCCACATCGAGGATCCCATCATGTCCACCTGTATTTCAATGCAGCCTAGTAGGAGTTTTGGTTTGGTTTGGGCTGCTCCATTTAAAATAAAAATGATTCCCTTGTTCCCCTTGGCTGCTCTCCTAATTCAAGTCTATATGATCCCAATAACTACCTCTATGATATTGGAAATGCACATATTTGCAGTAGTTTGTATGCATGTACATGGATTGGAGGGTTGGATCTACCTATCCATGCACCCATATCTAGTTGTTGTGCGTATTCTCCAATCAATCTTGGGCCTGTTGTCACCTCTTTTTTGTTTCTTTTTATAACGAATTGCATATTATTTTAATTACATAAAAAGAACAAGAAGGTCACATCGTCTTATCACTCAACTTATAAGGATGATCTCTTCTTAGGAAAGGAAGTAACTTAGAGAACCTTAGCACCAATTGACAATCAATCAATGTCACATTTCTCCTATATTTGAACTTTTTTTGTAGTTGCTTAAGAACAAAAGTATGTTTAGAATACTATTTTTCATAAAGTATGTTCAAAAAAAATTTACTCTGAAATTTTTTTATTTCAAAAGCAAGGGATTGAAAGTCATATACATTATACTCATATTTGTGAGGTGTGCAAATTTGTTAAATTTATTTTTGCTTTATACATTCTCTAATTCTCTTCATAACATTATGATTTAACTATTTCAATTTTACTTGTATCTTGATATCTAATCTACAAATTCTCCCATACTTATTTAGACTTAGCTCTTAGTTACTTGATATATAAAAAATAAAACTTCTACATTTTTTTCTATTCTTCGTAAGACAATCTTTCTCTATTTGTATCCGAACATTATATACTACCTTTTTGAATTGATTAAGAAAATCATATTGTATTAAATCTTATACATCATCGAAACATATTAAAATATTCATCTTAATACTATTGCCTTGCTTCCAAATACTTTTTTCTGGCCACTGCTATAGTTTACTATAAGGAAACTTGCATATAATTCAAAAATACGCACAAACTTCTTTTTCTAGACTAATATTTCTCCCTATATGCAATTTATAGGGTAATAAAAAAGGTGCAGATGAGACTTGCATATTAATATGAGTGTGCAATTAGATTTACATATTGATATTATATAGGGGATAGCATGCCATAATTGAAATGCTTTCCTAAGAAAGGAGCTTATTTCTAAGTTTTGTCAACTATATATTTATGTGTACAGAATCTATTTATTTATGCACACAACTAATGCTTGCTACGACTGTCAAGCTGCCTGACGTGTTTTACTTAAATTTTAAAAGAAAATGGGAATGAATTTATAAAATATGAAATGGTCTATAAAACAAAATGACATTTTCCATATGAATTAAATTCTTGCAATATAATAAAAACTACCCATTTTGTTTTGTTATTTACAACTTAAATAGTGGGGAGTTTGTGATTTACACTTTATAATCAAATAATATTTGTACATGTAAAATAACAAAAACCTTTTGATTTTTTTTTACCCAACTACAAACCTTTATTCTTAAGTATCTGGCTAGAAATATCCTCCTTAAACTAAATTTCCATGACTAGAAAGAGACAGAGAATATTAAATTTTTAAATTTATATGTTTGTAGTACATTTTGGTGGAGGCAAAGGATATCTTTCTTTGTTATTGTAGTAGTTGTATATTATGAAGTTTTTCTCCACCCACTATAGTTTCTTTCACCGCTTTGAACTCACCCCTTTCATATCTTCTCCTGATGATGCTTCCATTGATTGAACATTGAAACTGTGGTTGTTAAACACTCTGATTGGCATGCTATCCACCATGAATCTATAGTTTTATGTGATTCAGATTCAATCATATCAAAACAATAAAATAACAACATATAACCATTAACAAATTCATTCCATTACTAATCAAAGAGGGAAACATAGAAGATGTTTTGAGCAGTCCACAATACACCATAGAAGTGAAAGTCTTTGGTGGGCTCATACTAGAAGTAAATTTTTTGCTCTATGCCATCTTTACCACAAACTCAAAAGAATAAAAATGCAATATAATTCATCTTAAATAAGTTATTTTTCATGATAAATCAATCTCAATCTCAATGAACTAAGACTGTAATTTCAAATACATACATAATAAGTAGTCACACTACCAACAGTGTCTCCAAAAACTAGCTTGATTTGCATGTTAATGTTCCCAAACAAATACTTATTCTTAGAAGCTAATCTTGACCTTATTACACAAACACACCCAAGATCTACAAAGCTAAATTTTCTTTCACATAAATAGCTTGATTTTTCCATTACTTACCTGAATTCTAATTGAGGGTGAGTTGCAGTTCCTGCCCACCATTAAATTAACCTATGAAAATATAATTTGGATGAGAGGAAAAATATATTTTTATTTTGGTTGTGATTGTTTAACAAGTGTCCACTTACATACCAAAAAAGGTTTGAATGAGTTAGTCAAAGGGAAAATATTATGTAAGACATATAGTATCAACTGGATAGTGTTAGTGTGAAAGAGATTGGATTAGCAAACTGTGTATACCTCACTTTTTCATAGTGAGAGTAATTGTATACCTCACAAATGTTGGAATAGGTGCCTCAATCCTTACTAGCATATAACTCCTGAAGGGAAAAGTCGCTGTGACATTATTAATGTCTGGCTGACTAGCTATTCTGAATCTTGTTGAAATGCCCTAGTCGCTGTGACTTGGTTTCGGTCTTGCCGAATAGACCTATCGCTATGAAATGGAGACTCGAAAAGATCTCTCACCGACTATTGTTTCTCTCACCAATGGTTATTCACTCACAGTTATCGGGGAGACTTGGTTGTCGGTATGTAGTCTTGCCGATATGAAATGTCTCGTCGAGTTACTATCGGGTGTCTAGCAGATGTCAGAGGGACTCATAGTGACTAGGGTCATCGATGTAACCTTTTGTTTCAGTATCATGTCCCAGCAATCAATGAAGGTCTCGCCGACAAGGATATACTTGGTGCTTTCGTGGTGACAAAAGACTTCAGTGTGAATTCTTGGTGACTTGGAGAGTCTTTCCAATAGTCTTCGAGATGACATGTTGTGTTTGTTGAGATGTCTTGACGAAAGTCAAATGTCTTGCCGACTCGGTTTGACATGTTCGCTCGGTGTAACCTCTTGGCGAGTGATAAAGTCTTGCCGATGGCAACTTAGTTGAAGTCATTATGACTTGTGAGCATCGGTATGAGTCTTGCTGATGAGGAATCTCTTTCTGATAGAAATGTGATGGATGTTGGTGATGTCGGTATGACTTGTGGCATTCGCTATATCTCTTGCCGATTGTTGGGACTTACGTTGATATCAATATGAAGCCATTGAGCATCAATGAGACACTTGTGTCTCACCGACATGTGAACTCAGTTGAACATTCCTTTCATTGTTTGACTTTCCTATGTGGTCTCTCATGGACCAATCAGAGGAAGCAAAATTCAAATGGTTTCCAGTTAGATTTTTGCAATAGCTGCGACGCTGGAGCTGAACTGTATGCAAGGAAAAATTTGCAATGGGATGGAAACTTTCTATGATGGGTAATGGCAGATAAGGATGAACATAGGAGAAAAATTAGGATGTGATCAGATTTAAAGGAGAACATTCTGAGTTTGAATTGTGTATCGGATTGTTGAGAGAAATTTCTGTAAGAGATTGAACAGTGAATGAAACTACTGTGAACTAATACCAAAGAGTTGTATCTCTGATTTGTATATAATTTGTTGTTACTGAAATACAAAGAGATTCAGCTGGGTGTGGTGGGTTTTTTCTTGATAGGGTTTTCCCACGTAAATCTGGTGTTCATTTGTCTTTGTGTATTTGTTCTATTTCTGTAAATATTTCATGTGTGTCTTAATTGGATTGTAATTAAAAAATTAAAAGTACTGTCTACATTCTTCCCTGTATTTTTGACGTTAGGAAAGTGTTTCTGCACCTCTGCTTTCCTTACAAGTGGTATCAGAGCCTGGCCAATTGTGTTATCCTTGTGAGTGGGTTGGGTTTTTTGTGTCATTTCTCTTTTAGTGGGAGTTTGGTAGAAGTCTAATAATTTAATTACAGGTTAAGATGGCAAGCACATCCGAAAAGATGGAAATAGAGAAATTCAATGGTAGCAATTTTGAGTTGTGGAAACTCAAAATGGAAGATCTGTTAGTGGATCGTGATCTGTGGCTTGTTGTGTCTGGAACAATGCCTCAAGGCATGAAGCAATAGGATTGGGACCTTGTAGATAGAAATTCTAAGGGGATGATAAGGCTCCGTTTGGAAGACTCTATTATTTTGAACGTTCATGAAGAAAAGACTACATCTTGTGGAAAAGACTGACATCAATTTATCAAGGCAAGTCCTTGGTGAATAAATTGTTCTTGAGGAAGAAGCTGTACTCTTTGACAATGCAGGAGGGAGGATCTGTTGCTAATCACTTGAATGCTTTCAACATGTTGATTGCTCAGTTAACATCTGTTGGTGTAAAGATTGATGAAGAAGATTGTTGCATGTTGCTGCTATGTTCTCTGCCTGATTCTTGGGATCATTTGGTGATGGCTATTGGGAGTACAACATCCAACTTCAAGATGGAAGATGTTGTTGCTTCTCAGTTATTAGAAGAAATGAGAAGGAAATCTTCTAAGATGGCAAAGGAGGCTCTTGTTGTTAGAGGTAGATGGTGGAAAGGTGTACTTAGCAAGTGATTCATCTTTGGAAATTGTTGGTCGTGGAAGAGTCATAATTCAATTCCCTAATGGAAGAGTGAAGGGAATCAATGATGTGACGCATATACCAGGTCTGGCTCGAAATCTACTTTCTATAAGTAAGCTGAATGATATCAGAGTGCAGGTCATGTTCTCTGGAAATGGCTGCAAGATGACTAGAGGCACAATGGTGTTGGCTAGGGGTGCTCGAATTGGTGCCTTGTACAAGCTGGATGCACAAGCTATTCAATGCAATAGTGTCTTTACAAAGTCACTAAAAGCTACTCATGGAGAAAAGAAGGAAAATGTTCCTGATGGTGTAAACTCCATGGAGGTTAAACTTCCAGCAGAAAAGACTATGCTCTGGCATCATAGGCTAGGCCACATTGGTGAGAAAGGTTTAAAAACCTTGAAAAATAAAAACCTGGTAGAAGGGCTTGAAGATTGTAACCTTGAGTTCAAATTTTGTGAACATTGCATATATGGAAAGCAACACTGTGTTTCATTTTATTCCAACCCTCATAAATCTTCTGGTTTGCTTGATTATATTCATTCTTATGTGTTTGGTCCAGTGAATGTTCTTTCTTTGTCTAAATCAAGATACTATGTGTCGTTTATTGATGATTATTCAAGAAGAGCATTTATATATTTTTTGAAAAGTAAATCAAAAGTGTTCAGTCAGTTTAAGGAATTTAAAAACCTTGTTGAAAATCAGACTAGTAGAAAAATAAAATGTTTAAGGACTGACAATGGCGGTTAGTTCTATTTAGATGAATTTGAAAGGTACTGTAAAGATCATGGGATTAAAAGACATAAGACTACACCTTACACTCCACAACAAAATGGAGTTGTTGAAAGGTTCAACAGGACAGTAATGGAAAGAGCACGAAGTATGCTAAGTAGTGCTAGCTTGGAGGAGAAGTTCTGGGCTGAAGCAGTTTCTACAACATGTTACTTGGTAAATCATTCTCTTAACTTTGCTCTTGTTGAGAAGACACCTTTGGAAGCATGGTCTAGAAAGAAGCCCTCTTTGAGACATATTCGTGTCTTTGGCTGTGAGGCATATGCATATGTGTTGTTTGAAAAAAGATCTATGTTGGAAAACAAAGTTGTAAAGTGTATTTTTATTGGTTATAGTGCAGGCATAAAAGGATACAAGCTTTCGAACCCTGAGACTGAGAAGGTTTTGTACAGGAGAAGCATTATCTTTCGTGAGATTTAGCCTTCTACATTGGATCTATAGTCAGAGAAGAAATCATAAAATGAAAAGGATGTAGTAGAAATTCCTCCAACACCAGATAAAGAGGAATTGAAAAATCAAAATGTACCTGATACTGAGGAAAGCTCAAGTAGCTCTGAAAGTTCTAAAGAAGATGAAGAACCACCTCAGCCTCAACCTGTGAGGAGGTCAACTCATGAAAGAAATCAACCTGATAGGTATGGGTTTTCTTTGATAGAGTCTACTTATGCCTATGCTTTAATTTCTAGCACTGATGAACCTAGGACTGTGAAAGAGGCATTTAAAATGTCTGATTCAAACTCTTGGTTGGAAGCCATGAATGAAGAAATGGCATCATTATCTAAAAAGAATGATACCTGGAGTTTGGTGCCATTTCCTAAAGGCAGAAAATTTGTGGGCTGCAAATGGGTATTTAAAAAGAAAATTGGTCTGGATGGTAGTGTAGAAAAATATAAAGCAAGGTCGGTTGCAAAAGGATATTCCTAGGTAGAGGGAATTGATTATGGAGAAATATTTTCTGCTATAGCTAAGCTGACATCTATTAGATTTCTTTTGTCACTTGCAACAACACATGACTTAGAGATTGAACAGATGGATGTGAAGACAACGTTTCTTCATGGTGATCTTGAAGAAGAAATTTATATGTCCCAGCCGGAGCACTTTGTGGAAAAAGGTAAAGAAAGACTGGTTTTCAAGTTGAAGAAATCTCTGTATGGTTTAAAACAATCTCATAGAATGCAGTACCAAAATTTTGACACGTTTGTTTTGTCATTGGGATTTGTAAGATCAAAATCTGATCATTGTGTATATTACAAAGCCAAAAGTGATCAAGTTCTTATTATTGCTCTCTATGTTGATGATATGTTGTTCATAGGCAATAGTAAGCTAATGATTTCTGATCTTAAGTCTCAGTTATCTAAAAAGTTTGAAATGAAAGATCTTGATACAACAAGGTATATTCTGGGAATGGAAATAACCAAGGACAGGAAGAATAGAAAACTTTGGCTCAGTCAGAGTAAGTATATCAAAACTGTTCTAGAGAGATTTTGCATGACTGATTGCAAGTAGCTAGTTGTTCCAGTTTTGCAGGGAATGAAGCTATCTATTGAAGATTGTCCAAAATATCCTACTGAGATGGAAGACATGACCAGTGTGCCTTATGCTAGTGCAGTTGGCAGCCTTATGTATGCAATGGTCTGTACAAGGCCAAACATTGCCCAAGTAGTGGGAGTACTTAGTCAGTTTATGGCTAATCCTCGAAGGACACATTGGGATGTTGTGAAGATAGTGGTTAGATATCTGAAGGGCACTTCATACTATGCTTTGTGTTACCATGGAAACTTGATTGAATCACAGAGGACTCTTAGTATTCGAGGTTATGTGGATTTTGATTGGGCAGGGGATATTGACAGTAGGAGATCCACCAGTGGATATATTTTCATGATGAATGGTGGTGCAGTGAGTTGGATGAGCAAGTGACAGGCTGTAGTCACTTTGTCCACTATAGAGGCAAAATACATGACAGCTACACATGCCTATAAAGAAGCAATCTGGTTAAAACATTTGTGTTCTAACATTGGTTTTGATGTAGGAAAAATTACTATTTATTGTGATAGTCAAAGTGCTATATGTTTGGAAAAAAATCTTACTTTCCATGCCAGGATGAAACATATAGATGTACAGTATCATTTTGTATGGGATATGGTGGAGGATTGGAAGGTCTCTTTGGAGAAAGTGGATACTCTGGAGAATGTTGCAGATGCATTGACGAAGCTTGTGAGCATAGACAAATACAAGTGGTGTGCTAGTCTGATGGGCCTCTTGGCCCATGAATTTTAGTATTTTTATTATGCTCTGGAGGTGTCAGTAAGATCTTTGTCAAGTGGGAGATTGTTGGAATAGGTACCTCAATCCTTACTAGCATATAACTCCAGAAGGGAAAATTAGTTGTGACATTATTGATGTCTGGCCGAGTAGCTGTTCTAAATCTTGTTGAAATGCCCTAGTCGTTGTGACTCGGTTTTAGTCTTGCCGAATAGACCTATTGCTATGACATGGAGACTCAGAAAGATCTCTCACCGACTGTTGTTTCTCTCGCCAATGCTTATTCACTCACAGTTATCGAGCAAACTTGGTTCTCTGTATGTAGTCTTTCCAATATGAAATGTCTCGCCGAGTTGCTATTGGGTGTCTAGCGGATGTCAGAGGGACTCATAGCGACTGGGGTCATTGATGTAACCTTTTTTTTTCAGTATGATGTCCCAACGATCGATGAAGGTCTTGCCGACAAGGATATACTTGGTTCTTTCGCGGTGACAAAAGAATTCGGTGTGAAGTCTTGGTGACTTGGAGAGTCTTGCCGATAGTCTTCGGGATGACATGTTGTGTTCACTGAGATGTCTTGGCGAAAGTCAAATGTCTTTTTGACTCGGTATGACATGTTTTCTCGGTGTAACCTCTTGGCGAGCGGTAAAGTCTTGCCGATGGAAAATTTGAAGTCGTTGTGACTTGTGAGCATCAGTATGAGTCTTGTCGATGAGGAATCTCTTGCCAATAGAAATGTGATGGATGCTGGTGATGTCGGTATGACTTGTGGCATTCACTATATCTCTTGCTGACTGTTGGGACTTACGCCGATATTGATATGAAGCCATTGAGCATTGGTGAGAGACTTCTTGTGTCTCACCGACATGCGAACTCAGTTGAATGTTCCTTTGAACGTTTTACTTTCCTATGTGGTGTCTCATGGACCAATCAGAGGAAGCGAAATTCAAATGGTTGGCAATTAGATTTTTGCAACAGCTGCGACGCTGGAGCTGAACTGTATGCAAGGAAAAATCTGCAATGGGATGGAAAATTTCTACGATGGGTAATGGTGGATAAGGATGAACAGAGGAGAAAAATCAGGATGTGATAAGATTTAAAGGAGAGCATTCTGAGTTTGAATTGTGTATCGGATTGTTGAGATAAATTTATGTAAGAGATTGAACAGTGAATGAAACTACTATGAACTAATACCAGAGAGTTGTATCTTTGATTTGTATGTAATTTGTTGTTACTGAAATACAAAGAGATTCAACTTGGTGTGGTGGGTTTTTTCCTGATAGGGTTTTCCCACGTAAATATGGTGTTCATTTGTCTTTGTGTATTTGTTCTGTTTCTGTAAATCTTTCATGTGTGTCTTAATTGGATTGTAATTAGAAAATTAAAAGTATTGTCTGCATTCTTCCCTGTAGTTTTAACGTTAGGAAAGTGTTTCCGCACCTCTTCTTTCCTTACAACAAACTCTAAAGACTGACTAATGGCTAAATGGATGAATTCACAAACATATAAGCTCTTCCTTAATTCATCCATTCATTTTTTTTTAACATAGTAAAGTTAAAAGGATATATTCCAACACAACTTAGGCAAGAAAGATGTTTATCCCTTAATTCTAACTACGGTGAGAATTAAACTATCATTTTATTTCAGACCCAGAAAGTAAAATGATTTCTTTACTTAAAGTAGCACTATTTGGAGAAATAGATAATTGCTTAGAAGACATTGTATATCATTTTACTTATGCATTTATCTATAATTGCATGCAAAAATCCCCTACTACTAGGTATAAATTATTATGACATCCAAAATATAATCCAAGTTATTTGAGCTTAGGGAAACATATTTTTTGTGTGGTGGAGATGATATAAAAGGAACATCTAATACCATGCATGGCATGCTTTCTACTTGCAATAATAAATAATATTCTTACTCTGAGAGGCAAGTTGAAGTCAATAGAAAACCAAGGAACTAATATGTCATTTATTATAAAAAATAATTAAGTTTACCACCCCCTGAGATTAACAAGGTTTATTGGACCTCTCACAGCATTCATATTTTAAGCACCACTTCTATATTTGAATATACTGGAAAAAAATCATCAAGTTCTTTATTGATTCAACAATTGAGTTCTAAAGATAGGAGATATAGTAAATATTTGCAGTGTTATTCCTAATATGTGAAATGTTAGGATAGACTAAGAAAAATGGTTTCCATATTCAATTTTATTCATATCACAAAGTTTACAAGTATATTGCTACAAGACAGTAAAGATTTTGTTCAATTGTGAGTTTTACAATTAAGTTAGCTGACATTAGTCTTAACTTTTAGAATGCCCACATTCTTTTTTACATCAGCAACATTTGAGAAATAATTGTGTTATACCATCTCAAGATTAATTATTTCTCTATAATTCCATTGACTTTTCTTAGTTATAATATCATTGTAATTCAAGGTGATTAGTTTTACATTAACCTTTGTAGATATTAAGGTTACAAGATTATTAGAGTACATAATTTAAACATCTTATCTTATATGAATATCTTAGTATTAGAGCAAATCTTAGAATCTCAAGCCCAAGCCCTCTTAACCTAAGTACTGAAGAGAAACTGTTTCTTTTTCCCAGTCCCAAATTTTGCATTTTCACATTTATTTTCAATGGCATGGTAATCTTTACACTTCACTCACCCTTTTCTTTGAAATTGTATTTTCAGTTTGATTTATAATGGAAAACAAACCCCAGGTAATTTAAAAGAGTCTTGGTCATATGCCTAAGGAATAATAGCCCGAGTAATCTTTGGATCTATTATCCAAGGCCCTTCCCAAAGGGTTTCTTTGTAATGCTACCTCATCAAGAGGTCATCCATCAGTGTGCATACTCGTCTTTCTCAAAACATAACATAAAAAATTTAATAGTCTCGATCCAAAGCAGATCACAGTCAAACTTCCTGTGTTAGATTTACAACAATCACAAACCAGGTTGAGTCATATCTTGTCCATATGCATGCATCATCTAAAAATTAACTGTAAAGGAAAAATCCCTACCACTTACCTCCAAAATTTTGTCCCAGTGTAAAGGGTAGTAGAAAATAATGCTTTGACACATCAAAGTAAAGAAAAGATTTAAAACAAAATTTCCAAATCTAATTGAGATTGTCCCAAGTTGTGTTTAGTAAAGAAACATTGTTACCACCCTGGAGTGGCCATATATGGGCCCAAGATCCCCATACAAATTTGGAAGGCTAATAAATACAAGCTATGGTGATTATCCAAGATTGTAGACATAGTTCATGACTAATTAAGATCAATGATTTGACTTTATAGTCTATTTGTAATAGTTCATGCAACAGAAGATGCCTTACAATGATATCACAACATCACCCTCAAATTGCATTTGGAAGGCTAATAAAAACAAGCTATGGTAATTATTGAAAACTTGTAGACAAAGTGCATGATTGCTTAAGATCAATCAATTAGATTTACATTCCACCTACAAGAGTTCTTTAGGCACCAGAAGATACCTTACAATGACATCACAACATCAACCCCATTGCACATTTGGAAGGTTGATTAATACAGGCTAAGGTGATTATCCAAAATTCGTAGACAAAGTTCATGACTAGTTGAGATCAACTTGTTTGCAAGATATATGGAGGAAGCAGAGGGGAGCAAAGGAAAATAGAAATTCCTTTGCTCTAAACAATGTTGGAATCGTTCATGACCAATCTTCATTGGCAATCATGCTTCCCTCTTTTCTCTTTTTTGGAATTGATGTGATTGGTGTTTCCACATTTTAGTTGTTATATCTTGTTTGACTTACAACATGCCAGATTTTTGTAGTGAAGAGAATTTTCTTTGTTCCTTCTCTAGGGTAAGAGTTTTAGGCCTGACTGAAGATTCTTGATTAAATCTGTAATCTTGAATAAAATCTTTGGTCTAGATTTCAGCTAATATATGTTACATTTTTTTTTGTATTAAATGTTTCTCTAAGCTAGATATCATGCCATCTCTTTTGGAAGGCAA
>VDFB02130238.1:0-19141 GCA_007258455.2 Sequoia sempervirens | reverse complement strand
CGACCTCGAAAGGTCAAGAAGTAGAGGAGTTAGATAATTCCGTCTCGACCATCAAGGCGAGACTGGAGAAGGAAGTGGCCAAGAAGAAGGAGTATAAGAAGGAGGTCGAATGTCTCAAGGAATATATCCAGCATTTGACCCAGCCACTTGATCAGGGCAATGCGACTGTTCCTCCTCTCCTCAATTCATCACAGGAGGTGACCAAGGATGTCAAGCACGGAATGGTGACGGCCAGGGAAGCTCAAGACTGGATAGCAAGTGAAGGCACAGAAGCGGCCTTGTTCATGGAGAAGTTGGCACTTGCTTATGGACGAACTTCTTCATTTCTTTCCAGATTGATGGATATGGCAGAGGCATGGGAAAGTATCCCGGATATGCAGGAAAGGCTTATTCCAAGCCTTAGAACTTTGAAGAGTACTCCAAGGGAGGAGTTGGTTGATAAAAGAGTGATTGCTGCAGGGGCAGCATATGATTTTCATCACTGGTTTTGGGCAGTGACCATACGAGAAGAAGTCTTGGAGAAGGCAAAAGTAGATGGGCTTGGAATTGAAGAACAGGTCAAGAAAATCCAGGAGAAGATTTACATGACAACTACAGAGGTGTTCGACCGTGAGATCATCCGGGAGAACGACATGCAGCTGGAGAAATTGAAGCATAAAGTTCAAGAAACTTTCTTCTCGACCACTGGACCATTTTTGAGACAGGACTTTGCGAGAGTGGCAAGACTCTCATCCATTCAAAAGGATTTTGAGAAGCAGGAGGCAGATTGGGAAGGTACTTTTGCTAAATGTGCTGAGAAGTTGGACGGACTTGAATTCCGGATCAGCATGTTGCCACCTGCCACAATGAAGTCATTGCCGTAGTGTCCAGATTCGCCAAGCACAATGCTACTCAGATGGATAAGGACGCCTCTCCTAGTTTATAGCTAGAACTGCCACTTTTCTGATTGATTTCTAGTTGATGACTCTTGTTATTTTGGGAAACCCTAATTAGGGTTTGGTTGTAATAATCTTGGCCGTTAATCTTGTTTTAATCTCGGCCCTTCATTTCATTTTTGAGGCTCTATATAAACTAGTGCTCTCTCATTTTCATTTTGTGTGGAGACAAATTATGTATATTGTCGCATTGAGACTATTTTGAATGATAAAAGCTCTTGAGCATGATTTGCCTTGAATAACTTCTTATTGTTGAATAGTAAGCGAGGTTGCATATTATCTTCCACCATAGATTAGAATTAAAGTTAGATTAGGTAGAATTTGCTTTGAAAGTTGTTAATTGAATGAGAGATTGATCGCATTGACTCAATGGTGAAGTGTAGCTCATACTTTTTTCGAATGGATGATTTGCATTCGATTTGTAAAGTTAGCCTGAGCTCTTAATCGTGGAAGCTTAACTTTAGCCTCATTCGAGGTTTGAAAATTATTCTCACAAACTCCTTGAAGATTGCACCCATTTTGCGTATGTTGTCCAACAGGAGGCGAAACAAAGTGTGGTTTATCCTCTTCACCGAGTCTTTATTGTCTCTTGAGTTCTTAGGCTTAGACTAGATTCTCCTAAACCCTATCCTTTTGCCATTTTTTGAGATCCACAATTGAAAGTCCTAATTGAAAGCCTTTAACGATAAATTTCCTAAGTCCTGAACTTGTGAAGATTTTCTTACGTAAGTCCCCTTGTTTATTACCAGCATATCACAACGGCCATTGAGCTTATCCACACGTCGAGACCCGACTAAAGAAACTTTGGAATCGCCATATGATCTTCTTGCAATCTTAGCATACGCGATGATTTTTCAAGAGAGGATAGAGTGTCTTTGGACATTTTATTCTGATGTTTGGTGTGTCATAAACACGATCAACAAAGTAGCAACCCTACAATGCTTTGGAAGTGATTAAGTTTCTGGCAAATCTTGTTACTCCTGATCACACAAGCTCCTTGCCTTTAGTGTGCGTTGTCATCAAGCTAAGTACCCACATATAGCTGTAGATAAAATGCTTTTAGCATTTTCAACCTGTATCATCATACATCCAATCTTCCCAATGTCACTGTGCCTTTGATTGCACCCAGAGTAATGTGCTTCCATGCAAAGTCTGTTCTGCCTTGCATTGCACACTGTAGATTCTAGACATTGAAAAAACAAATTCAGTAGCATGCCAGCAGGTATTTGATTGTTTTGAATTTGAATTTTGGAATACGAAAGAAAAAAGAGTATAGAAGACAAAGCAAATACCTGTCCAAATGCATTCCAATTGTCAATAAATCCTGAAAATTGCAGTCTCAATCATTCAACAATCTATTAATGCTGCTGAGATCCTAATTGCTGAAGATGAAAATGAGAAAAAAAAGAAGAAAAACTGAGATTTTTAAAAAAGGTTTATGAAATTTTCCTTTGATATACAAGTTTCTTATGGATTAACTGAGTCCAAGTATAAATTGCCTATTGCTCGTGAGTTTCTACAGCAGACTTGACTTGAGAGTTGCAGGCAAGTAACTTGTGTGCTGCAGAAGCTTGCAAGTATCTGTGATTTTGACAAGTACTTGTGGAGTTTAGAATTATACACCACGGTAGAAGTTTGTGCTAATAAACTATATGGCAATGTGCTATATGTAATAGTCAAAACTAAAATTCTGAAATATATATTTTAATTTATTTTATATATTTTTCTGTCTCTGAATATTGCTGTACTATGACATTTAAAATGGCATTCCAGGCCCAGTCCCCATCACCCACACTCAAGATGTTTCTTATATCCTAGTGATTATGATGATATTTTTATAGTGAATGCATATATGCATGACACATACACAATGAACACCTAGAGAAAGGAATGCAGTAGAAAGAGAAATCCAACCTAAATTAGTCATTTGAGAAAGCTCCCATAGTAATCTAGTTCTTGTTTCAATTCCCAGCCCTTGTTTTTCACCTCTTTGTACAATGATGAAGAGGACCAAGATGAAGTACATTCTCCTTTGTACTTCCAGGCCCTTTATCTCTGTGTCTTTTTTCTTATTGTGGAATGATAAAGAATTCTTGATCTATTTTCAGTAAAAATGTATATAAATTTATTTCATTTAGAGATGTCTACACAATGTTAGTGGGTTGAGAATATATCATGGCCTACGATCTTGTTACTGTTCAATGAAAAGTTATATCCTTTTGAATGTCATTATCCTTGTGTGCATCATTGTTATTAATATTTTGTATTTTATCATGTTGATCATAATGATTAATTTTTAGGTATAGACTTATAGTGCATGCCTTTCTTTCTTGAGATCTTAAAACATTAAGCTTGGCAAAGATGATGTTTCCTCTTGCCTTCTTTATGATGTAAATCTTAGAATAGATTGTTATCATCCTTGTGTGCATCAGTCTTATTAATATTTTCTATTTTATTGTGTTGATTAGAATGATTAATTTTTAGGTATAGACTTATAGTGCATGCCTTTCCTTCTTGAGATTTTAAACCATGAAGCATGGCAGAGATGATGTTTCCTCTTGCCTTCTTTATGATGTAAATCTTAGAATAGAGAAGATTGCACATTGTTGAATTAAATACATACAGTAAAAGAATTTTCCATTTAAATATATTCTTGGAATGTCTTAAGCAAGCATCACATCTAGCATACTTCTAGCAATGTCTATATGACTTGAGGATTTTTGAACTCGTAATTTTACTGTTTATAAATTGTAGATGGGGATAGGGTGATGGTGCTTTTCATTCAATTGAGGGGAGTTGTTTGGTCAATGATAAGGTGTTTATTAGAATACTCCTTAATTTTTAATAACTGTTTTGAAGATAATGATAGGACCATAGCAAAGTCGGTGACTCGCGAGTACTTGCCAAAAAATTTTGATGGTGAATTTTTCTAGAGTTAACTAATAGAGTTTTCTGGCTAGTCTTTTACAATTTTCAGTCAGTACTCGCTGTGTACTTGGCAAGTTTGAGCCCTTGACTTGCACTGTGTGTCAAAAATGTGGATTGAACATTCCAAATCCATTTTTTTGGCTTTATCAGCATTGTTTTTTGCCTAATAAAAAATTATGAAAATGGTGTGTGCCATGAAGGTTTGTGTGGTTTTGAAGGTCTTCATTTGGGCTTGGTTGCAGGGGCTCCTCTCCCAAACCCCCATGAGGGGGGCTGCCCCTTAACCCCACTAGGGGTGCTGCACTCGACCCTGCTGGGGTGTTGCCTCCAATACCCCACCAAACTCATTTGATACATTTTGTAGCTGTATTTTGCATTATTATTATTATTATTATTTTTAAAGTTGCCAAGTTTCGCTGAGTCAAATTTTTTTGGTTTGCCGTCCAAGTCAAGACTGAGTTCGCAAACTATGTATAGGACAATGTTGTACCGCAGTTTTCGAAGAACATTATAGGATAGTTATTTTCTGTTTGTCTTATATTTTAGTGATAGTGTCGTTGTTCATCATTTCATTAATATACATAGTATTCTTATTTTCCATCATTTTCTCATAAGGCTTCTTTTCTAATATTGAATCATTATTGATGAGCATAGTTGTCTTTCCCATTCTCAAGTCATTACTATTTCACTATAGTTTATGGATTTTTATTTTTATTTCGCTGAAGTTGTCATTCCTTAGTTATTGAACATTAGATTTCCACAGTCCATGAGATAAACTTACAAGAGCTTCTGGAGAAAACTGTGATACATTTAAGTTTCAAGATGTTCTAGATCACACTCCATGATCCTTTGTCACGATAAAGAGACAAAATCACTTTCCTGGTGAAGGATCACAGAGTGTGATCGAAAATGTTATGAAATTTAACACTGTTTTCTCCAGAAACTTTTATTACTGAATCGATACTTCTCCTTAAAATAGTTACAGTAATAATTTTTGTCTTGAACATGATTTGATTGATTCATAGACATTTGCCACTTTTAATTCAGGAATTTTGTTCATTTATTGCCATTAAATTAATCTTTGCCTTTGAAATAGTAAGTATGAATCAATTTTGACTGTCGGCTTCATGAGTTTGAGTCTGGTTACTATTCCTTTTAACCTTATGTGTTTTCTCCTTTGAAAAGACTCAGAATGTAATATTGTGTGGTCAATCCTAAAACATAGAGCTAGGATTATTGTTTCCTTCTTTCTGGCTTAGGATTGTGCTCTCTTTGTTTAGAATGCACTTCAGATTTTCTAACATCTGGGGTTCATCCTCATCTCCATGTTTTTGTAATCTGCTGGGAAATTGTGAAGGCAGAGGTTGCTGAAATGCTATATAATTTGACAGAGAAGGCTGACTCTAGTAATTTTATTATACATAACTGATGTTCATTCCCTGCAATTTTCTGTGTACTGGCAGAATAGAAGCTTCCCTTCCCTTTGTTATTTATCCATTTTTTACTGCAATGGATCTATTCGCAATCTACCAGGGGCTCAAATATGTCCATCTTCCAACATTAAATAAAGTAAGGTTATTAACTATGCTCTGAAAATGTTACTTCTAATTTACATTCATCGTGCTTGTGCAGTATTGACTTTAGGAAGTATCTTAAGTCAAATTAAGGCTTTTTAGGGAAGGTACATTCAATTCATTTCTCATCTTGCACATAAGTGCACATCGCAAGTTTACTGGTATGAAAAGTGGACTTCAATGCAGGCCAGGATTGAGATAATAGTGGATAAATGGATTCATTCGAGGACTGTACCATCTACTGGAGAAGTGAGCAATGTGGAAGGAATACAATTTTTTCATCCCTCAGGTTAATCTATTTGATAAATCCATATTATCTATCGTGTATTTTCTGCATAGAAGATATAATGTTGAAATGCGAAGGCATCCTCATTTTTTACATTTTAAATCAGATATTGGCTGGAAGTCTGTTGTTTTGTACTGAATTAGGAATGAGTATATGGTGGTTATTGAGCTTACAGATGGCTTCTAAGATTGGATTCAGGCAGCAGGATTTGGCCACTTAGAATTGGATTCATAAATGCTAAGGAACAAAGGGCAGAGATTATGGGATCTGTTCTGCAATCCATGAAGAATGAAGATAGCTACTTTCTCTCTATGGAGTCTGGACATGGTTTCCCATGGAAGCCACAGGTTACTGATTACAGAAGCTTACTGTCATTTTCTTCTAAATGATGGAATATTCTGTTTTATTGCACTTTGGAGATTTTTCCAATTTTTCTTTACACAAATTGCAGTTGCGGTTGCTGATGTGTCTGCATAAAAAGGCAGCTGCGGTAGATATTGTTATGGGTGTGCTCCAGGTATGGAATAGGAATTTAGCTTCCATCCTTTCCAAATGCTTCTAGATTTCATTGAAAGAAGACTAAGTGTATTTAGCAATTGACTGTATATCTTACTTTCATGTGTGGATGTTTAGGAACAATTGTAACTAATAGCTGATTAGAATAATAGGCACGGGTTAGGGTTAGTGCCTCTAGAAATTGAAGGTTATGTATGCTTTTTCCATTGTAGCTTAATTGAAATTTAAATGGTGCCGATGTGCCTCAGAACTGCATGTACTCAACCACTCTACAACAATGATACTCACCAGCATCAAATTTTCTATCTCCATCTTATACAAAAAAGGCTGGATATATAATGGCCAGCATTAAAATATCATATATTTTAATGATTATATCCAGGAACCAAAGGATGTCCTCTACCAAATTTATCATCTAGACCTGGTTTTTCTGGGGTTTATACTACTTTTATAAATCTTTCCTTGACTTTTGGAGGCCCTAGATTTTATAATCAGAGCTGTTAAAATTAATATAATCTCCTAAAAGAACCCTTACTACTACTGACTAATATTTTTTTCCATTAACTCATTCTGAGTTGAAACTCCAAATATGAATGGCATGGGAGCATTATTTTGAAAATACAGGACAACCAAAAATTTAAAAACATATTGGTTAAGAAAAGTTAGAGAAATTGTTTGACAAGAACTATATGTGACTTCACTGAGTAAATAGGGATTGTTTATTATAGTCTTAAAATTGCAGAACATTGTGAGTTACATCAACTAAATATTCTTTGGCATGCACGATGTAGTGCCGTGGCTATTGACCAATAAACCAAGGGCAGGCATGACAAATGTTGCTGTGGTCTTTCAAGTCTCTAGATCATCAGATGTTTGTAAGGGTTAAAGTGGTTGTGAAATAGCTTTAAGCCTTTAGGATAACAGTTTAGAAGTTAAATTATAGAACAAGATTTAAAACAGGCAAGGACA
Source organism: Sequoia sempervirens (assembly GCA_007258455.2). NCBI lineage: Eukaryota > Viridiplantae > Streptophyta > Pinopsida > Cupressales > Cupressaceae > Sequoia > Sequoia sempervirens. The sequence continues at coordinate 11,933 of VDFB02130238.1, read as the reverse complement.
TGATGCCAATATTAGTGTGTGCAAGAAAAACCCTTCCTTTTGGAGACAAAACTAAGAATTTGGTTGGTGGAAATCATAGCGATAATGCAGTCTAATTTTTCTTCGTTTGATTTATTTGGCCACTATGCTTATATCTTGTTGTTCCAACTTCCAAGCGTTGGAAATCGGCACTGAAAAAGTTGGAAACATAGTTTTCAGAAATAGGGACAAATAAGGTTTGAGTTAGGTTGGAACTCTTTATCCTTGTGTACAAAACATGGAAATGGCAGGAAATAAGATAGAGAACAGAAAAGGTTCTGAAATTTAAAAAGAAAAAACAGTTCCATTCACACATAAGAGAAGCAAAATTAGATGACATTTCAAATATAAATGGGATGAAATGTTTGATGAAAATAAATTAACGGTAAAAATTAGGTCAAGAATATAAATATCATTTTATTTATTTTTGTAGTATGATTCATTCAATATTTGTGATGATAATGTCATCGTATAATCTGGGATACTGGTTCTGGTTTGGGATTTAAGGTGGTTAGGTCAAAATTTTGGGTTGGGTTTGTTTTGGTTTAAAACACAAAAGTCGGAATTATACATATTTGTAATAGTTAGAGTTCAAAATCATGCATCATATTGTATAATAAAACCTAAAACCACCATAAAAACCATAAAAAAATATTGATCTAATTAGTCAAACTCGAAGCCGCCACGAGCATATGCTGTGCTGTTAATTATTACTGCATTCCTCGCACAGGCTGGCATCAGCTGGGAAGACCGCCAATGGGATGATGATATTGGAATGAGGCTTTGTAGGAAAACTTGGGAAACTTAGACTTGGAGGTACAGGAAAGTCGTGATCAAACAGGAGTTTAGGGGCAATTTACTAAGCAGGATTGAGGGCATGCACCCACTTGTAGGAGTGCAGGGAAGCGATTCCCAGTTAGTGAAGGCGGTGCCTCATGGGAATGTCAGAGAACAGCTCAAACCATACAAACTAAAGCATGTTTGGTAGGCAATTAAGACCGTCGAAACACAGCCTTCTAAGCATGGTACATCATTAAAATTTCCTGTGGGACCCAGGTGAACCATCAAAAGCCACACAAACCTTCATAGCACAAATCTTTTAGGATTGAACAAATAACGCTTTTAAGTAAAAAACAAGTCAAATTTTTTTTTAAAAAAAATTGAAAAAGGCAAAATTCACCTGTTTTCTGGAAAATCCAAGCAAATTCCCCTTGGGTTCACATGGGTTCGGCAGGGTCAGACCCACAATCTATGGGGCAGATCCTGTTCGAACCCACAAGGGACCGGACTGGGACTCGGGGCTTGGGGCCAACGAACCAGTGACATAGCGTATAATCTATGTCACAAGTTTAGCCAAATTTCATGTATGAAGTTCGAAATTTGGCGAATCCCAATAAAATCTAAAAGATTCATTTTGATTCACCCTAAAATTCATATGAAACAAGGCTAGGGCTTTTTTAATTAAAATATATTCGGCCGTTTGGTACACGAGGAAGAGGCAAGAATCCCGAGCGGAAATGAAGAAACCTACACCAATGATGGAAAGAATGCTCTCTCGATATGATGAGGTCGTCGACCTCCTTTGTCCTCCTCTCTTGTATTGGCAGGTGTAGTATTGGGTTGTGCAAACAAAAGTCGTGAATGAAAATGGAAGGTTGCTTTCTTCAAAAAATTGTTGTCTATAGGAAAATCGTCTCCTCTACTTATTATCATTCCCACACAGAGAATAAAAGACAAGCAAGGTAAAATTTAAATTATAATATATTTATTATTTAATATATAAAATTTAACAGATTTATTATTTATATATTAACAAATTAAAATTAAAATTTTCAACACATTCATATTATTATTTTTAAAATTTATTATAATGTATTCAAAATTTAGTATAATATTGTTTTATTTTTAATAATCTTAATTTAATAAATATAAAATATTTGTATTAATTTTTAAATTTAATATAATATTATCTTATTTTAATAAATAATGAATTTGATCATTTTATTTCAAATCTATTTTTTTTATAATATATATTATAATTTTATTTCCAATCTATTTAGCAACGCTAGACAATTTAACGAATTTATTATTTATATTATTTTTAAATATCACGTTTTTTTTTTTGAATTTTTTTCTTTGGTGAACTTCATTGAATTTTATTGTTGTTGAACATGAGCTGGAACTTGGGCATTTTGCTGAAATTGACAGACAAAAATATGCCAGTAGCGGGTTTAAAATACGGCTACCCGCAATGCCTTCAAATTCTCTCTTAATGCAGATTTACTATTGGAATTTTATAAAACACAAATCACTCATTCCATCCGGTATGCCGCCACCCATATTTGGTAAAGATCAAACATTCATTCGCACCGGTTCGGCAAACGTTCGCCGTTGAAACTTCGGTTCGTTCAGACTGCGCTTCAAAACCGAACTGGACTTCAGTTCGACACTTCAGCTTCAGACCGTGGTTTTAAAAGCACCGGCTCCATTCATGCTGAATTCCGGGCAACGCCAGCCTTCATTTGTTATCATTTACTCGCTTTCCTTTTCCAAATATTACACATGTTATATGATCTTCAAACACTCAATATTTGAAATTTCATCATTCATACTCAGTTTTAAATTTTCAAATGAAAAAAACAAGCAAAAAACAAGTTTTAAACATTCATACTCATTAATTCCAGGCGATGCCAAGAGTCCTAAGTTGGGACTTGGGAGTCTGATTCTAGGACTCGTGCGAGTCACTTGCCAAGACTCGGGAGTCCTAGCCTACTCTAATGATATTTCTAACTACTCAAGTAAACGCAGAGCTTGAGAGTCAGAAATGAACAAGGAATGATACTTTGACATAAATACTTAAACAAATTTTCTTCCAACTCACATCTATTGTACTTTCAATGCAAGCTGAAATAAAGATCATATAAGCAGAACATATAAAACGGAAATCTAAGACATTATATCAGGGCAGCAAAGTAGGCACAAGACTTTATTTTCTCAAATCTCAAGTAACAAAGATTACACTTCTGGGACAACGGGATTGTAGCAAAATAGGCTTATAGCTTAGCGATCAACTAGGATACATTAACACAAGTAACACAAGAATTGAACAATAACTTGCAGCTAAAAGAGGCATACAAGCTTGCTCTTACACTAAGTGAACAATACTGAATAACAATTAGAAGGCACTAGTAGGCTCAGCGTTTTGTTATCACAAGCACAGTTAAAAATAAATGGGCAAGGTTGCCCTTATTTATACACAAGCAGAGGAGTAGGGAATCCTAAAATCTCCTTGCTTTTACAATTAAGACTTGCCAACATGCAAGCTTTATTTCTAAAACTAAAACAAGATAAGCATCTAACAGCCTATGAAAGCATAAAAACAGGGAAAGTGCCAACTATTACATCTTGATTTCTTTCCTCCTTCAAAGAGTGGATAAGAATTGAGACAAGAATAGAAAGAAAGCTTGGAGAAAGCTTCTAGTTGACTGCTGCTTTAAATCTCAACCACATCCGCCAAAAAATTGGAAACTGCTTCTCTATCAGGAGCATCAAAACTATCTATAGCAAAATTCTACTTTTCCAAGATTTCTTCGCCTTCTGCAATTGAACTTAGGAAATCTTTCACATCTTCAACTACTTTATTGAATCTTGCTAATTTTGTCGGCTCTGCAACCGGAGTGATGACCTTTTATAAATATATCCTCTTGCTTTAGCATATTTTTTATAGCTTTTATGCTTCTGACACTTCTCCTGATTTTTCAATGGAAATTGTACAACTCTTTTCTAATACTTGTCCTTTTGCTTCAAAGCACTTCTCAACATTGTTTGGCCTGAGGCTGCAATCAACCCAAAATGACCAAGATGTCTGACTGCAACATTTCATGTGTCTTCCAAAGCACACAAATTGAACACTAGTTTGATATGATGCAAGTTAGTTTCACAAGTTTTGATGAAATCATGATATGGCACTGATTTGGTCTTGAATTCGATGGGAAAGTACTCCATACTGAAAATCTTGAAGATTGACTATAAACTTGACTATGTTTGGACAAGTTTTGCACAAACTCTAAATTTAGCTTACTGATTTTTCTTTTTCAAACGGATAGATTTTTCAAAAAAAAATCTGAGATATGGGTTTTGTAGAGAATCTTGTTGCAAGAAGACCCAGATCACTTATTTTTGAAAATTGTTGATGGCTGGTTGAAGAATTGAAACCCTAATTTTTGATTTTTTTTTGAAAAAAGCTGAGAGTTGGGTTTTGTGTAGAATCACGTTTTGTATGAACCCAGTTGATCAAATTTTGAAAATTCTGAATATTTCTTGGACATGCAAGAAAAAAGTAGGTTCTTGAAAATTGAATGTTTTTCCAAAGTTGTTGACAATCATGAACTAAGTTGACCTAGATTGCTGAAAATTGAAAAATATTACCCCCTCCTTCCAAAAATTGATGCCCTGGAAAAATAAAGTATGAAAAAGGAAGCCTCTGTGTGAGCTGATCAAGAAAATATGAATAACTCTGAAAAATATCCAAGTTTTGGCCTTCGAATCTTGAAATGGATAAAAAATTATGTTTCTCCTCTCTTGCCTTGGATGCCACTTGCAAAAATTGTGAAGAATGAATGCAAAGGCATTCTTTAAATGGGTTTTTTAGGTTGAAAACTTGTTTTATTCTCCAGCTTTAAAACTTCTTGAAGCCAATCCTGAGCAGGTTCATTGAATGTGGACATTTTCCAGAAAGCTTCATGATAGAAACTAAAAAATTTGACTAAGGCATTGAGCCTTGGGAACCTTTCTTGCCTAGGGGCGTTTTTCCTCTCTAGACTTGGCCAATTTTCTTGCAATTTCAACTTTTGCTTGAGTTTTGACCTCCAGTTTGATCTTGATTTTCAGATGTCAGATTGATCCCGTGAACTAGCTGATGATTTCGTTGTGGAGCTTGATCAAATTTGAGAAGATTATCCTAGAGGCAACTTTTGATAAAAACATTATCTGATCCCTCAAAATGCTGGGCCCCTCATCCACCAATGTTAGCATTTTTTTTGACATTTTTCAATTTCATCATGATTTTTGACCTTCAGATGAATTTGTGATTTCGGGAGCTAGATTGACCCGATGAACCGACTGTCAGATTCACTGGATAGCTTGATGAATTATGAGGGGTGTCTTCTGGAAGTGATTACCTTAGAAAAGTAGTTTTGGGGAGTCAAAAGCTTGGACACCCCTAGCTAGCTGGGGCGCTCATCTCCTCCAGAGATAGTTTCTTTTTCTGTTTTTTTTATCTTCTGCTTTTGACTTTCTCAATTTTGCACAAGTTTACCCCTCTGTTCAGTTCATGATATCTTATGACTACCAACTCTGATGAGCTTGCTGATGATTGCGTTGGAGAGCCAGTGCCAATCCGAAGAAATGCTCTTGGAGATGACTAACCCTAATTTTACCTTCTGAATGCTCAAATCCTTGGGCCCCCCTGGCTACCCGGGGCGCCCATCCTTGCTAGACTTAGTCATTTTTTCTAACTCTTTTTCAACCTTCAAACTTGACCTCCATGCTCTGTCATCTGTTTGATCTGAATTGCTAGCAACTGACAACCCTGATAATCTGGCTAAGATATTCAATGGAAAACTGGTAGAGTTATGAAGATAGTGCCTGATCTGGCAAACCCTAAATCCATCATTTGACCTCTTGAAAGACTGGGCGCCCCTGGCTAGCTGGGGCACCCATGCATGGCAGTGTTAGTTTTTATTTCATCTTTCTCACTTTTCTCCTCGTTCCTCGTGCTCACCGTTGCTTTGACTGTCAGAGACACGAAAAATGGTTGAGGCAAAGAATTCTAGGCACCTTGACTGGACTGGGGTGCCTGGACTCTCTAGTGTTGGCCAAAATTTTGTAGCTTTCAAGATTTTCCAACCTTCATTCTTCATTCTTTGTTCCTTGATCATCTTTTGTCACTTCTTGATCCGTGCAATGCCTGAGACTATGAATCTGACACCGGGAAGTTGAGCAACCTCCATTAATGACCCTGGAGCTCTTGAAAAAGCTTCTGAAAAAGCATAATAGACCCACTAGGGAAAAACTGATCTTTTTATGATTTCGACTGGACCAGCTTGATGACGAAGTATTTTAAGCCAATCAAAATCAGTTTGAATCCTGGAAGCCAAACTTTCTATTTTTAGAAAATTTTGCCAGCATCCATTTGAGAAGAAACCTAGAAAAACCCGGAAAAAAGTTCTATTTTTAGAAAATTTTTAAAAATAGAAATTTTCCTAAAATTTAGGGTCTAAAAATTGAGATTTGGGTTTTATAGACTTGGTTGCTCTGAGTAGACCCAGATCGTCAGATTTTGAAAATCTTGAGTTTTTGCCCCTCATGCAAGACATGCAAATCCCCAATTTTGACCTTTTTTGACAATTTGAACAAGACTTTTGACCATTTCTTCAAAATGCCTAAGTGAAGCAAATTTTTTAATTTGGGGTACAACAAAGACCCCTACTGCACTTAAGCTTCTAAATCGGGCTTGATAGAAATAACCACCGCAGAATTTGCCAACTTTAGCGTTGTGGATCGATTTAATGCCGAGGGAAATGCTTATGTCTTTTCAATTCATAATTAGAGTGTACATGATTGTGCAGGCTAGGCGGATTGCTAGCCTATAATCTATGTTATATCTCCACCACGATCTTGGGAGGCATGAAATATGAAGGCCAAACACATGTGAAAAGACTTGTGAACACATAACTTATTTGCCATAACAATGCCCTTTAGATTAATTTTGTGATGCTTTGATTTGAAAAGACTAGTGCATAGATAGTGGCAGCAAATAATAATCATTTTACTTATACGATGCCAACATCACATCCGCCTATGACTCACGACTGATGTGGCTGCCACTTGGGTGGTGGTGACATCAGTAAGTGCTAACTCGAGCCTGCCAAAATTTGAACTATGTTCGCTCCAGAATAGTTTGCGTATGTAGCTTTGAATTTGTTACCATCCCTAGCATTGAGTTAGACGCTTCCTCGGGCATCCATGACGACTCCTCCCACTGGTGAATGAAAGGCAAAGCTTTCCACAACTATTTTTGTGGAAAGTGATGGCGAAATCTAACGATGTCTATGTAACCTGGCAGGGACTAATGAAATGGCCATGACCATGTGCCACCATTGTAGGGAAAACCATATTGCACCTTCAAACCCCAATAACGGACTTTCCACAACATTGCTTATGGAAAGTCGCCCGCCCAACCACCCACTCCTTTAAATGATGATTTTGTAAAGGAATCTCCTCCCTATTTGTTTTGGAATGCCAATGCTTTCATATCATTTTGAGGATATCCCTCCCTCTTTTTTTTGTGGGATGCTAATACTTCCATATACATTTTTAGATTATCCCTTTGGAGATGCATCTCTTTAATGCAATCGTTGTACCTACTAATTTATATGGCTCAAAGGTCTAGGGTCCCTAGTCTAGGGCTTCTTGATTGTTTACATGTTGAGATTAGAAATGACCATGCTTTAATGTTTGATCTTGTTGAGATGTGAATCTTTGACACAATCATTAAACCTTATTATTTATATGGGTTGGACATTTGGAGCCTCAACTTAGGTTTTCCCATTTGGTTGCTATTGATGCCTATATTTTTCATTCAAAACAACTAGCACCACACAAGGCATCAAGCATGGAAAGCCTATACATACATGAACAATTTGCAAGACAATCTTTGAGATTACAAGGCCGGTTCCTTATCTACTCTAGCTTAAGCCTAATTTGACAAAGGAAAAGGGAAGAAATGCAGAAAACAAATAATTGAAATTAAATTAGGTGATGTGCTAGAACAAATATTTCTTTTCTTATTTCTCACAATGCTTTTTAAAACAATAAATGATAGTCTACAAAAATGGAAGTTAAAGCATGATAAATAAAAACAATAGACAATTTAACCATTAACTATTTCAAGAATTAAGATTGCAAGGATCTCAACTTCCTATATTGAATATTTCAAAATGAGTGTATAGTTACATGCACATATAAAGCTAGATGTCTTTGGACACATACACAAAGGTTCCTCTAGAGCTTAAAAAACAAAGAAACTTAGAGATTAAAATACATACAAGGCTCATTGAGCTCATGTACAAAACAAAATATCCCTTTCAATTGAGCACAATGCTTCTTATTTATAGAAAACCCATAATAGACTAACAAAATTTCCCTTCAAAAATAGCTATGGAACAAAGCCATCGGTAAAGGAAAATCCCCTTAGTCGGCATGGAAAAATGAAAGAGGTAGTGCATGATCTAGTTTGCAATTGAAAGTGGTTAGGCTGGCATGTGGAAGCTTGGGGCATGCCAAACAACTTGATAATTGTTTCTAAATATTTCTTAGAATGTTCTTGTGTTAAAAATGCTTATTTGGCCCTCACACTTGAGAGCATTTGATATGTTTGCTTTATCTATTGCGGGCTGTTGGATTTATGTTGACATGGCAAGATAGATGATTACTACTAATCAAAGAAAGTCCCTCACTCTTTTCGCCTGAATTCTTAAGAGTTTGACACTTGGCAAGCTGGGTCCCTATGGCCAATAGTTGTTACCAAAAATTTGTGGGCCCCATTGTTTATGTAGACTTTTTTGTTGCTGAATGAAAAAATAAAGGAATTGTAGGCCCTAGATCAACGACTCGCCTTGATTGATACACAATCAATGGTTGAAGCTTCTTTGCATTGAGGAAATTTGTGCATCGGTTGTTGAGCCATTTTGTTGTTTGCAATGAGAAGAGAACATGTTGCTCACTTTCAAAAACATTGCAAAGACACAAGGAAAATCTCGTAGGCTCACCATTATTGAGTTTTCAATATGTGGGGACTTTGCTTTAAGAACTTCCCATTGTTAGACTTCAAAATCCCATGCGTTGTTAGATTAAAGATGATATGGCTAATTTGATGCACATACTATTCCAAGCTTCCAAAGGCATCCAAAACACTTACTAGTTTGTAGAAAACCAACAAAACTACTTAGGCAAAGAGGAATTTTTGCCAAGCCACAAGCAAGAAATAGTAGAATACACCAAGGCAAAAGGATTATACCATTGTAGTCAAAATTCAATTTAGTTACATGTTTAGAGTTCAAACTACCATGCTTTAGTTTTAAATGGTTTGTCTCTTAGAGAATTTTCCATGCTGAGTTTGTTGTTCGACCTCTTTATCTAGGAGTATCTTCAAATTTATCTTCTTTCTTTACATATTCAGCCCCTTCACGATTTAAACCCAGGTAGAGAGTGGTCTCTGGGGGATGAAGATCTTGTTTTTCTTGCTCATTTTTTCGTTTGCTTGTGGCAACTCTCACTTTGCTAGGTGTTGATGATTAAAAGCAGCTTTAGTAGTATGCTTCCAGCCGTTGATTATTCTTAATTGAATAAATTAAATAATAGCTCAAGCTATTTAATTTATATAGAGTCTTCTATTTATGAAGAGGTGCGATTTATTTAATTGGCACGAGTTCTTATGTGTGCCGACTTTCTTCTGATTGGTTGCGTCCAAATGAAGAGGCATCTCTTATTATCTTTGGAGGCCGACTTGAAGACTTGTGAAGAGGCACATATTTCCAAGAGAGGCCGATCTCTTGTTATTGCATCTTTGATATCTCTATGACAGCCGACTTTGTTTCTTGAAGAGTTGCGTCTCTTCTATCACTTGATAAATATATGACTTCATTTGTTCACCTTTCATCATTCATTCATTCACACTTACAGTTCATTCTCATACAGTTCGAAGTTTGCATATGCGAGTTCATTCAAGAGCAATCTGAGATTCATATAGAAGGCTGAGATAGTCATTGGTAAATTGTAATCATTCAGTTCTGTATTCGCATCATACTGTGGTGCTGTGTGTTGGCCTTTTGAGTGGCCTATTGTATATGTATCAGTCATATTGAAGATTCAATAATATAAGAGATATTATTGGCTGGGTTTTTCTCCCTCAAGAGGAGGGTTTTCCTAGGGTATCTGCTGTGTCTTGTGTTAAGTTTTGAATTAATTTCTGTGCATGTTAATCTGATCACTAAATTTAACATGGTATTAGAGCGGGTTTGAGAAGATCGTGATCAGATTTGATACTACAGCAATACTCTATTCTCTTCATCATAATTCTTTGTCTATCTCTACCTCAATCAAGATGGTGAACGGATTGAAGATCGAGGATAGACTCAAGGGAGCTTCCAACTATACTTCATGGAGATTTAGAATCATGCTCACATTGGAAGAGAATGATTTGGCTGAGTTTCCGGAGACCAAAGTTCCTGAACCAAAAGAAGAAGAAGAGAAGTTGCAATGGAGGAAGAAAGACATCAAGGCGAAGAAGTTGTTGGTTGATTCCGTCAAAGACCACATCGTCCCTATTGTTTCTAAGTTGAAGACTGCAAGGGAGATGTTCAAGACATTAGAGGAGATGTATGAAATCAACAACACCAGCCGGGCTCTTGCGCTGAAGCAACAACTTCACCATGTGAAGATGGTGAAAGGAGAAACAGTGATTGCCTACTTCATGAGGATTTTCGAATTGAGAAATCAGCTCTCTACAATTGGTCATATGGTTGAAGATAAGGACTTGTCGATGCTTGCTCTCAACAGTTTGCCATTATCTTGGGAGTCCTATATTCAAGGAATTAGTGCAAGATCCAAACTTCCAAAGTTCGATCTCTTGAGGGCTGATTGCATTCAAGAAGAGTCAAGATTGGTGGCTAGAGGCGTTAGCCAAAGTTCATCTAATGAAGATATTCATGTTCTCGCCTCCCAAGCCTCGAAGAAGAAAGGAAAAGATGGAAATAAGGGATTCTTCAAGAGGAATCGAGATAAAGAGTAGTTACTCCCCTTCAAGAAAAAAGAGACTTGTCCAGATCCAATGCTTTAGGTGTGATAAGTTTGGCCACTTTGCTAAGCATTGTCAACTAGACTAAACAGCAAGCCATTGTTGGAGATGTTGATGATGCTTCTGTGAAGGATACATGTGAATACTTATTCTACTGGCATTGTCAAACAGTAGCGCGACACCAACTTGCTTGGTTGTCTGACGGTGGTGCTTCCACGACACATCAGCGGGGTTCAAGGAGCACTTATCAAGCTTGGTGGAGAGGAGAGATTCATCGAACAAGTCATCATTGGAGATGATGCTAGCTACTGTGAAAGGGATTGGGACCTCTACACTTCATTTGGATTCGGCATTACACTTCAATTGAGCAATGTTCTTTATGTTCCCGAGGATCAATGGTAATCTCATTTCAATTTCAGCCTTGGAGAGATAAAGGATATCAAGTTACTAACTTCTCCAATGGAAAGTTCCGGTGTGGATGGAGAATTCTAGCACTTCAAGGATGCTCAAGTGGTGGAGTTAGACATGAAAGTCTTTACAGGCTTTGCACGCGTCCTCTACAAGCGTTGGTTCATGATTCTTCAAGTCTATGTGATCTTTGGCATCGAAGATTGGCTCACCTACACTTCCGAGCCTTACCTATCATTGAGAAGATGGTGTCGGGTCTTCCTAAGTTCAATCAGGAGCATGAAGGAACTTGCAAAGGTTGTGCATTAGGTAAGAGTATAAAAGCTCCTTTCCATAGTAGAGAAAATAGATCTAAGTGCATTTTAGACGTTATTCATTCTGATTTATGTGGACCTATGTCTGTTCTGTCTTCAAGTGGATTCTTGTATTATGTTTTGTTTATTGATGACCACTCTAGAAAGACTTGGATTTATTTTTTGAAAACTAAAGAGTTTGTGGAAGTGTTAGGAAGGTTTAAGGAGTTCAAAGCCTTGGTAGAGAATCTTTCTGGTAAAAGAATCAAAGTCCTCAGATCAGATAATGGTGGAGAATACTCCTCTGGCAACTTTAGGGATTTTTGTATTGATGCAGGGATTAAGAGGGAGTTTTG